>JANAVB010021798.1:24575967-24758467 GCA_029216955.1 Iris pallida
CTGCATCATCTTCCCCTGCTAAGAATATACCATTTACATCCTTGCCAGTATGGAACCAATTCCTTCCAAACCAACATCAGCAGACAAGGGAAAACAATATGTCCGCTTTGACAAAGCATTGAAGAAGTCCTCATCTCTTGGACTTGAGAAGCCATATAATTTTGACATACTGGCTCAATTGGCTAACACTCCAGCAGATTATCAATCTTCAAACTATTACGTCTCTCAAAAGAAACTCAAAAAACGTTAAGTGAAGCCTTGATGCAGGCTGATGCTTGTCTTACTCTCCTCAAGAAACCTGAAAAAGAGCTGTCAGCTGTATACATTTGTCATAGTATATTTAAACTAATGCCAATATTACTTTTACACAAGATGACATGCTATTAGAAGACAATCGTCATGATCGTCCTCTCTACTTCACGGGATATGTGGACACCATGAAAGTCAATCGCATTCTGATTGACCCAGGGTCTGCACTTAGCATCATGCCAAAGACTCTGCTGGACCTTGAAGATCCCAATGCATAACCTTTCTACAACTATCACTACTATCTTGGGGTTCAATCAAGGAAGAAGTGAACCTTTGAGGAAAATACGCTTAAACTTCAAATCGGCAATTTTCGTACAAAGGTGACTTCTACGTGATTGATAATCATGGTTCATACAATGCTTTGCTGGAAGACCATTCTTCTACGAACACAACATTGTACCTTCTACTCTTCACCAACGTTTTAAATATGTGGATAGCAATGGAGAAGTACAGAAAGAAGTTGCAGACTTAAATCCTTTCAAGGGGTTAAGCGTACTGCAACGATTCTCGCATGTATAAAGAGGAATTCATAAAGGTGGTGGCAATGGATACTAATGAAGAACAGAAAGGCGTGCCGAATGATACTCTGGTGATCCCTGTCAAAGGGTGTACTTCATGTCCTCTGTCTTCCAAGACATTGACTATCTACCTTCCTTCTCACAAGAAGCAGCCTCCTGGTGTTAATCAGGAACAAAGGAGCTCATCTCTTCTGAGCCACTTGTAATCGACCTTCGTCGTAAAAAGCCCTCTCCTCTTTTCGTTCTTCTCTCCTCTGGTTATCAATCTGACTAAGTCTGTTAAGGCTAAAGGTTCTGTTGTAAATGATGATGTAAAGATCAATAAAGCATCTCCTTTGCAGTATACTGATGTCTCTTATTATACTCAATGTTATTTAGATATGCTAGATATCTTTAAGCTACTTACAATAGGAGTCGTATCATCTCTCCGAAATGAAGTATCACTTGAGTCAATACAAGAATCGTTCTTCCTAGTACCTTCTCGAAAGAAATGCGAAACTCCTATACTTTTTAATAAAAAAGAAGAACAAAAAATCATGTCCGACATCGATAATAAGGATGATATAGGAAGGCTACAACTACGTCGCTATAGTCCACAATCTAAGGCAATCATCCGTAAAATGGGCTATGATTTCAAAACTGGTCTCAATAGCGATAAAGGAAGACGAACTCCTATTCATATTTTTGTTCCAAAAGGAAAATCACAACAATACTACAGTAAAACGAAGCGGGGATTAGGTTATACTTCACCACGTCCGACTCCAGAAGCTTCTGAATCCGATGAAGAAGAACGATTTAACTCTTCTGATTCTATCTTATGGGATTCTGACACCAGTATTGGTCATGTCCATCGGGTAACTGTATCTTCTAATATGGTATCTGCTGAGTTCTCAGAAGATGACGAGGATGATAAACAAGAACTCTGTTTTGAACAACAAGAACCACCTACAGAAGATCAACTAATCCAGATCGATATTGGAGAGAAAGGTGTACCACGACCAATCTTTATTAGTAAAAATCTCCCAGATGATGATAAACAAGAACTGATTCATCTTATTCGTGATTATATCAATGTTTTTGCCTGGAGTTATGAAGATATGCCGGGATTAGATCCTCAAGTCGCAACTCATAAACTTAACATTTTGCCTAATACTAAACCAGTTAAACAATAGCAACAGTGATTTAAGCCTGAGATGATGGATATAATAGATGATGAAGTCAAAAGCTTATCGCTTACGGTTTTATTAGAGAAGAACAACATCCTGATTGGGTAGCCAACGTTGTACCAGTTCTGAAGAAGATCAAAAAGTTTGAGTGTACATAGACTTTCGGGATATCAATGATGCTTGCCCTAAAGATGAATTCCCTCTCCCAATTACTGATGTCATGATCGATAATACTTGTGGATTCGAATGAATCTCTTTCATGGATGGGTTTTCTGAATACAATCAAATCCGGATGAATCCTGAAGATAAAAAAACATACTTCATTCTGTACTTCTCGTGGAGTATACTACTATACGGTCATGCCTTTCAGTCTTAAGAACGCGGGTGCAACTTACCAGCGGGCTATGAGTACTATCTTTCGAGATCATTTGCAAAAGACCGTCGAATGCTATGTTGACGATATTGCTGTCAAAAGTCGTCTAAAAGAAGATCACATCCAAGATTTAAGAACTATCTTCAATCTAATACGCCAGCATCAACTCAAAATGAACCCCACCAAGTCTTTCTTCGGTGTCTCTAGTGGCAAATTTCTCGGATTCGTCATTACCTCTAAAGGTATACACGTTGATCCCGAAAAGATCAAAGCCATTCAAGAGATGCGTCCTCCATGCAACTTAAAGAGCTACGAGGATTCCATGGTCGTCTTTCTTACATCAGAAGGTTAATTTCGAATTTACCTGGACGTTGCAGACCATTTACTCAGTTAATGAAGAAAGGTGTGTCTTTTATTTGGACAGAAGAATGTCAACGAGCATTTGATGACATAAAGCGGTATTTGATGAGTCCACCAGTCCTTGTGCCACCGATCTCAGGAATACCCTTCTTGATGTATATCCGGGCGATGGATCATTCACTGGGAGCTTTACTGGCTCAGAAGAACAAAGAAGGTCATGAACAAGCCATCTACTACCTTAGTCGGACGATGATTGGAGCTGAACATCGTTATAGTCTGATAGAGAAGGAATGCTTAGCCTTAATGTTTGTCGTTCAAAAGACAAGACATTACATCATCGGCCAAACTATTCATGTTATATCCCGAGTCAATCCTCTTCGGATCTTAATGAAGAAGCCCAGTACACTCAATTCTAGGCTTGCTACATGGGCCATATTATTAGCACAATATGATATGGTGTATGTTCCACAAAAGTCTGTGAAAGGCCAAGCACTCGCTGATTTCTTAGCAGCTCATCCTATCCCTGAGACATCTAAGCTCTATGACGAAATTCCAGATGAGACATTAGAATCAAATATGATCTCAGAAGAATTTTCTACTTGGCGTTTATTCTTCGACGGAGCATCTATATTTGGACCTGGAGGCACCCTTGTCACTGGAGTGGGAATTGTTCTCGTTCACTAGATGGATTAGCTATCCGAGAGCTTATTCCTTAGATGAGTCATGCTCCAACAATGTAGCAAAATATAATGACTTGCTCATTGGACTCCAATTAGCCAAACAACTGGATATTGAGTATCTTGAAGTATATGGTGATTCTAAGCTGATTGTTAATCAGGTTAGAGGCACATACGAAGTTCGATATCAAGATCTGGTGCCATACCACGAAGCGACAATCAGAATAGCTTCCTCGTTCAAAGGATTCTTCATCGAATATGTACGTCGAGCATACAACATAGAAGCTAATGCCTTAGTTAACTTAGCAGCAGTCTTGGTAATTCCGGTCAAAAGATAATAAATGGTTGTTATCTCCAATAGAGAACTGTTTTGTGTTGAAAACAATCATAACATTGAATTAAGTAATTCAACTGAAGTCAATGTCATCAGCGAAGACTGGAGAGCACCTTTCGTCGACTTTACAGTACATGACATACTACCTGAAGATCCTAAAGAAGCTACAAGTATTCGTCGGTGATCGCTTCGATTCTATTATAATCATACCACTAAAACTCTCTTTCGACGAACTTTTGATGGATTACTTTTGAGATGTCTTGCTGGTGATAAAGCAAAACAGATATTACGTGAAGCTCATGATGGTGTTTGTGGAGCACATCAGCCTGGCCCAAATTACAGGATCGTATCCGACGTATGGGCTACTATTGGCCCTCTATGGTATCAGATGCTATTGACTATGCAAGGAAGTGTCGAGCATGTCAGATTCATGCAGATTTCATTCACCAATTGTCAAAATTTCTTCACCCGACTGCTGCCTCATGGCCCTTCGAAGCTTGGGGCATTAATATAATTGGTCCTAGCAATCCTCCTTCATCTAAAGGACATCGATTTATCTTGGCTATAACTGATTATTTCTCTAAATGGGCTGAAGCTATACCTTTAGCTGAAGTGAAGACTAGTAGTGTTATTAACTTCATCAAACATCATGTGATATACAGATTTGGCATACCTCATTGGATCATCCATGATAACGGACCATAATTCGTCAGCCAAAAATTTACTAGGTTGTGTGATGACAACAGAATCAATAATGTTGCTTCTACGGCCTATAATCCTGCAGCTAATGGGTTAGCTAAAGCATTCAACAAGACTATCATCAAACTCCTTAAAAAGTTTATTTCTATTAACAAACGTAATTGGAGTGAGAAGCTTGGAGAATGTCTATGGGCTTATCGTACTATAGTTCGTAATCCTACAGGTTGTACACCTTTCTCTCTGGTATATGGATGCGACACTGTCTTACCGCTGGAAATTCAAATTCCATCCTTGAGAATTGCTATTGCTAATGAACTTACCACGAAAAACAATGAACGTCTTCGGCTTCAAGAATTGGAAGCGCTCGATGAGAAAAGGCTATGGCCCAACAACATATCGAACTTTATCAAGCCCGTATCTCAAAAGCTTTCAATCGTAAAGTCAAAATACAAACATTTTAAGAAGGTGAGCTAGTTCTTACGGTCAGACGTCCTATGACTATGACCCATATGAGCAAAGTCAAATTCGAAGCGAAATAGAAAGGTCCGTATGTGGTAAACAAAGTTTTCTCAAATGGAGCCTACCAATTAACAGATATGGATGACAGAGTTGCTATGATGCCTATCAATGGCAAATTTCTCAAAAAATATTATGTATAAAAGTAAAATATTTTTTCATTCAGAGAAATGATGTAAATAAAATTCATTTTATTTCGAAAGAAGAAAGAGTTACATAATATTAAGGACGGGGACGAGGACCCGATCCTTCATGATTTGCCAGCAATTCAAATATCTTATTGTCTGAACACACTAGCAACTCATAGGCGGCTATCCTCACGGCTTCTTCTTCAGCGGTCTTTCCAGGCTCCACCAACTTAGCAATCAGGTCCTGCTCTGGTGTAGGAACAGTTGAGCCTTCACCCACTTCTTTCTGAGAAGGCACCGGAGGCTCAGCAGGAGGCGTCTCAGTCGTATCTTCGATCTTCGGAGTGAGAAAATCTTCAGAAGACATTATGTACAGAGAGAAAAGAAGCTGACGATATCTACAGAAGTTTTATTCCATTTATAGATAGAATAACTAGATGATCGACTTCGAGAATGATGTGACTTTTTCTCTTTAAAAGAAGTCCAATTGTTTATTTATTTATTTCTTCCCCCTAAAATAGTATGTTTGTTCATTCATTCCCATCTTTGAAAACCGAGATAACTGTTCATTCATTCATTCTTATCTTCGAAAACCGAGATGACTATTCATTCATTCAATTTCTTCTCTTCGAAAACCAAGATGACTGCTCATTCATTCAGTTTCTCCTCTTCAAAAATTGAGGTGACTGTTCGTTCATTCACTTTCTCTCCACTAAAAAAAATCTGACTATTCATTCATTCATTCATTAGTCTTGGCATTTATTGTCTTTTATTTACTTTCTTGTAAATAAAACTATAGATGATAAATTCTCGCAACCAAAACAAAAGAAACAATTCATGTCCTCCACACCTCTGAATTCCAATTATCTAAGTCAGCAACTTGTCACGTCCTTATTACCTCTGATAAAGTTGTCTATTTGAAATAACAGTATTTCTAAACATTATATTCTTCCACGTCCACATTACCTCTGAGTAGATATAATAAATATTGTTATTTTCTAATCAAGAAATATTTCATGTCCAGTATCTCAGAATATATTTTCTATTCTATTACTTATATCTATAACAAGATATGCAACGAGTAATGGAACCACATAAAAAGTTTCTCATTTTATTTCTATTTCAAAAAGAGATATATCATAATGAAAAAGACAACAAGTTTTGATCATTCTACTCTGAAGAATAAGTGATAAGTTCTACAATTCGCTTCTTCAAAACTTGGGCTCTTTCATTACAAGAATCTAGCACCCGCTGCCTGGCTTCAACCCTTCCGGACTCGGGATCGAATGAGTGCAGAGCAGCAGTTTGATGTGCTAGTTCTTCATTCTGTAGTTGTTTAAATTCCTCCTTCTGGTGCTTCAAAGCATCTATTTGGTTAACAGCAGCTTGATGTAGCTGAGTTTCTTGTTCTATACCCTACTTAATAGCCTTAAGCTCTGCTTGAAGCTGGGCAATTTTAGTCTCTAGATCAGCAGCTTTCTTCTTTTCATCTACAGCCTTAGTCTTATGACTTTCAGCAATAGAAGCTGCATCAGCAATTTGGATGTCCAGTTCAGAGGATTGTCTGGTAAAAGCCAGTAAAAATGCTTCAAAATTGGCTTTACTAGTCTTTGCTTCTCGAGCCATAGCCTCATATTCTATGTTTACTAGCTGCTCAATATCCTCTCTTTTAAGCTCCTTATAAGCTTTAATGGATCCCTCCAGCTCATCCAAAATGTGTTCCAAGAAGGTAGCCTCAGCCTCGTCTCCTTGGCTGCGGATGCCTCCGATTAAAAATGAACAGGGAGTTCTGATTGTACTAAATAAAACATCCTCTCTCTCCATTACTCGATGGACTAAATGCTCCAGTTTTTAAGAACCAGACGACTAGGAATCATGGCACGGATAGTGTAGTGGCGTGCCTTGACTAGTGTATTAGCCATGCCAAGGAAGACTCAGCCATAAGTGTGTCCTAACAAGGAAAACCAGGCCAAGTTGCGACTTAACCTCTAAACTTTTTTTAAATTATTTATTAATTATATTATTGACTTGTAGGAGACCCGGTTTGTGTCGATTTAGCTCGCACTAGACCCGAACCGAAATCGAGCCCATGTAATCTTGTAGAGAGACCAAAGACGACCATATAGGCATATTTTATGTGTGTACAAATAGTTCCTAAATTATTTTGGGTATTGATGTACATTTTTAATTATTTGAATATTTGTACAAAATTGGTATTTTATTATTAAATATTGTTTTACCATATTTGTACAATTTTTTGGACCCGGATAAAGGTGAATAGTATGGATTCACCAAACCACCATTTAATTATTTAATTATTATTTTATTATTTTGTGGTGATTAAATAAATATATTTATTACTATTAGATATTATTAATATTGATTATATTTAAAAATACTTTATTGTTTATATGGAATTTGTGGTATATATATATGTATTAATATCAGGATATATTATATATGTATATATATATAATATATATAATATATAATATATAATATATAATATATAATATATATATATATATATATATATATATATATATATATATATATATATATATATATGCAAATAGAAAAAAGAAATAGAAAAAAAAGGAAAAAAAAACATAGAAGTAGCAGCCAGGCCCAAACTTTTCCAAGGCCCATGCTGGTCTTTCCTCCCCCACGAATAGGACTCAGCAAACCCGAGCACTTTTTCTCGTTTCCCCTGTATATATGTATACGCACACGCACATACAAATTGGTCGAAAACCCTAACACTCCAAACCTAAACGAGTACCACCACACCCCAGGGGCACGTCAAGGCTGGGCGACCTCCCTTGGCCCCGCGCGTTGCCAAAAGCAGCCGTCAACGCTGGCCAAACAGCGCCAAACTTTGGCTATGCACGCAAAACAGGGGAGCAAGGCAGCAGCAGCGGCAGTGCAACGGGTCATTCTTCGATCTAATCATTCAGGTATGCACACAACATATCCGACTTGACCTCCCTTCATTTTGTTTAAAACCTAGATGATCAAAACCCTATGGAAATCGAATCGAATCTCGACGAAAATTAGTATCGAATATGCCCTGTTTTGAGTGCAAGGATACTGAATAGGAAGGCTATTTTCGGTGGATCCAGTAACAAACTCAGGAATCTAATTGAACAATCACTTAGACAACCTAACCAGCATTGAAACCATGTTTTTAGATTATTTTTATAATTAATAGATGCTAAGATAAATCGACTGGAAAATTAAGAAAAACCTGCGAAAACAGTTTTCGAAAACTTGAAAAACCCTTCGATACGACGTGCATCCCGCCAATCCGGGCGACGTGATCGCGAACCGAAAGCATCGAAAGGTGCGTAACGGCTTCGTGGACGTGTGGGCTTTGACGGAATTCAAATTGGTCGCGTGTGCGCGACGAATTTGATGCGTATCCGTCAAAATTCACCGTATCGGCCTCTGTGCAAATTTCTCAATTACTTTATGCACGTTCGTCAGATCGAGACGAAACTTGCGCCAACAGGACTGTATCATTGTTTTGGTCCTGTATGCCAAGTTTGGTCCAATTCTGAGACAGTTGATCAGATCGCCGTTTTGCGGGCCTTACGATCTGATTCAACGGGCAATTTTGGCACGGCCTACCGGAATCCAAAATTGGATATACCATTGGGTTTGTATCATCAAACTAGATCCGTAGACATGTAGTTTGACAACTTTAGAGACCATTGACTCTGGCACGCTTTTCGGTGCAAAGTAGGTCCAACGACGGATACCGTTTTGGGCCGAAATTATCGTTTTGCCCCTGTGTCCAGAATTGGACTTAAGGACAGGCAATCCTAGCTAATTTGACTATTCTGAGAATGTTGGCAATGTCTGTTTCAGCGTTCGGAGACAGTTGTGATGATTTGGACTTGATGGCTTAGCAGTTGACTATATTTTGTTGGATCTGCGTGCAACCTCCAGGCAAATATACCTTGCCTCCCTCTACAGTTTATTTACATGCATATTTCTATTATTATATAGTTTTACTAGTTGATTATTGACATGTGATTTGTATATCGTGCATGCTAGTATATACATATATGTTCTTGTTTATAGTTAATTTTGTAGTTCATATTGGATTGGTTCTCTCGTGTATCTTGATTGAGTCGTGTCGTGTCATCACCTGTACTTGGACTGAGTCACATCGTGTCATAGGATGAATAAGTCATAACAAAACTGTTGTACCTTGGATTCTTGAAGCTAACCTGCGAGTCCACACTAGGGGCAAGGGTTAGTAGTTATCTGTATTTTGATTCTTGAAGCTAACTTGTGAGTCCACACTAGGGGCGAGGGTTAGTAGTCATATGTATCTTGATTTCGTGAAGCTAACCAGTGAGTCCACACTAGGGACGAGGGTTAGTAGATATCTGTCTGCACCTGTGAGTCCACACTAGGGGCGAGGGTTAGTAGTCATATGTATCTTGATTTCGTGAAGCTAACCTGCGAGTCCACACTAGGGGCGAGGGTTAGTAGATATCTGTCCACACCTGCGAGTCCGTACTAGGGGCGAGGGTGATTTTTTGAAGCTAACCTGCGAGTCCACACTAGGGACGAGGTTAGTAGTTGTTCAAACCTGCGAGTCCACACTAGGGACGAGGGTATGAGTATTCGATTGGTTATCCGTTGACATCGTGACATCGTGATTCTTTTGTTCTTCTCCAGCAGTTCATTTATGTATAGAGGTTCTTCAGTCGTGTATTATCGTATTTTCGTGTTGATTGGTATTTTCTCGTTTATTTCCTGTATTTTCTTTATTGCATGATAAACTGCTAGATAGGCATATTTTTTTGTATCTTGCTATGTCCCCTGAGGACCTGATGATCTCTTCAGGTTTAGAGATTGCATGGAGTTAGCTAGTAGTTCTGGATGGCAGATGTGATAATACGTTTGCAGGATTCAGGTATCGTTATTGTGTTTATTATCCGTTCGTTCTTGCATACCTTATCATGAGATATCCTGTTTCTTGATTCAGTTTTAGACTCTTGTTATTTTCTTTAGAGTCTTATCGGACATATATGCTAGTGGACTGCAAACCACGACCCATAGTGTTCATTCATGTTTCGTACACTTATTATGGATTTGAGATATAGATTTATTTGCCATGATTTGGCAGTCTACCATAGCCGTAACAATGTTTACGTATTCGAGTCGGGCTGGAGTCCGCTTGATGCGTAGCTGGCTTGCTCACGAGATCGCATTCGGAAAGCGGGTGTGGGTCGTGACATCCAGAGATGTAAAGAAGACTTTAGTGAAGAAAGCCACCACGAACTTATTAGTTGCTACTGCACCTGGGGTGGCTACCACTTCTGCTGGAGTCTTTACAGCTTTAATAGATGGAGGCATTTCGTCTTGAGCACTGATGTAGGAGGAGCTCCCCTCTCCTGCTATAGTTCAGGAGGGTCCTTCTGTAATTTACATATGTCATTTATTTGAGCAACATACAATGCTGAAAGAGTTATGATAAATAGATCATGTTTAGAAATTTACCTGAGTTGGGCATAGCATGGGGACTCTCAAGAGGTTTGGATGTTTCTGGTTGAAGCTTTGACAGGGTGTCCGTAGACATCGTGGCTTGGCTACTTCCAGCCGCTGATTTGGTCTGAAGTGGCAGAGTAATTGGAATTTGTTGTGTTAATTCTACTACCACTCCAGAAGCTTTGGGTTTTTCAGAAATTTTGGGCTCATCGGTCTTGGGACTAGCATGTCCTCCATCGATAACCAAATTTTCTTCATCCTCAGAGGTTGATTGGCCTTCATTAACTGGGAGTTCTTTAGGTGGTGACACATCTACTAAAATTTGTTCCTCTTTAGTATTGTTATGCCAGTCATCACCAAAAGAGTCATCACCAAAGTCACAATCGGCTAAAGCGTCAATCATCACCCGGTCCTCTTCAGAATGAGTAGGATCTTGCACCTTCGGAGAATTTTCATTTCTTCCTGTGGTAGAAAATTCTTCTCTGGAGAGATAGTCACTAGAGTCATGGGGGTTAGTGAAGGGACCGTTATCTCTACCGCAGCAAGTACGTTGGCGGGAATACGTACCGTCAAAGCTTCTGATCTCGAGGCTTTTACGGTGGTGGTAGAAGGCTGAACATCCGCTGAAGTAGCCACTGCAAAGAAAGAAATCAATTTAATGTATATCTTTGAGAGGAAAAATATATATTAGGGTATATAAAATCTTGATATTACCTTCTTGAGATGTTACATCTTCAGCAGCTACCAGTTTTCTTCTGACTTCTCTGTGTGATGATGCAACCGGTTCTTCAGCAGCTCCAGTATGATCATCTTCCAGATCGATCAAGGTGGTAGATGTTCCTCCCTCTGTAATTCTTCCTTGCTTCTGAATAGAAGAAGGAGTGGTTTCCTTCTCTCTGGAGGAAGAACTGAGAAGCATCTATTTTGACTGAGAACGAGTCGTTCTTGTAGTCGTTGGTTCATTTATAACTAAAGACGTCCTCTTCTTCTTCTCCGGAGCCCTTGGTGAAGCGGGTCTACTATCCAGTTGAGGGAGGATTGTAGTCTCCATAGCTTTTCTTTTCTTTAACTCCTTGGCAGGGGATTTCTCTTTCTGTACTTTTAAAGATACGTCCAGAGGATCTTGAACTTCATCTGGATAATTCTTTAAAATGGAAGCCTCCAGTGGTGGATCTACAGGATCTCTATCCTCTGCATCCCGAAAAGAGTGAGCAGTGTGTTTCTCTAATTTGGATCTCTTCTCACTTGCAAAACTATGTACAGGATGGAAGCTTTCAGTGAATGTATTTGCTGAAGTATAGAAGTTTGGCGTATGTATATAACATACGTGGGCCTTGCTGAAGATTGAAGGGCATAGAGAATATAGCTTTTGTACCCCGGGCATTATAATATCTCCAAGCCCTAGCCCCATCGATCAGAAAACCTTTAGCCTGTAGGCAGGTAGTGGTGTTACCCACATGAAGCTGATCATAGCCAAACTGTCGTGCAAATCGACTCGGCAAGTACGGCTCCAAATAACATTCTTCTTTGAATCGGTAGACCAAATGAGATGGACGGATCGTCTGCAACCATGAAAAGATGGGTGGACTGAGACGGAGTGATTCTGCACTCAGATCCATCAGCTATGGAGGCATAGTCTCGTATCCATGAGGAGGCAGAGTGATTCTGCACCCAGATCCATGATTCAATGCAAATCTGCACTCTGAAAGAGCAGTGTATTGCCAATGAGCGCTAGAGTAGCGTCTGATGAAATCTTTGCTGACACTTCCCATATTAGGGTTCATCAAACAGGGATGGTGAAGCAATAGCCATCCGAATAAATAGGTGAAAGGCATCTCGGTGCGAGAAAAGTCTTGCTTCGCCACCTTGTCATGGAGCATGGTCTACACAAAAGAACGCAATCCTGCGTTCAAGCGGCAGGTCATTGCTGATAGAAGGTCCATCTTATATCCAAAAATAAGACGTACTGCAGCAAACAGAACGCCCCGATGGAACCTGTCAACTGCGCTGGCTCCTGGAACTATGAAGCGTCGCAGCCATAAAAAGAGAAAACCCGCTAGCTGGGCCTCTTTGGACATGGGTCTGTATCCATGTCTGAGATAACTCTGGAGGGTGTCGCCAGCCTTGAACGGATGCAAGTCTTCATCCAGTCTGATATCTCCATGGTTGTGTTGCTCCATCAAATATTGCATGTCGCTTTGGCTGAAAGGTTCAAAGAAACGAGGAGCACATGCTTGACTATCAAGTGGTTTGTCCTCCCATATATGACCCAGGAAAAGTTACGGCATCCACTTGGTTGTATAACAAGTACCTGCAGTGGCACTTTTGTAGAAGAGCGAGCAGATTTTGTAGTGACACAATAGCTCCTGGAAGACGGCGATCATCTGAGAATTCTCTTCCGCCATAGTATCCAATTCTTCATTTGTGGGCACATACTATTCGTATGGATTATCGCCCATTGGTAGATGAGAGAGATATTCCATCTCATGGAGAGCAAATCCTATTTCTCCATGCGGGGTCATGAAAGTCCCAGTGCTTTCGTTATATCTCTCCACTAAAGCCAGAAACATATGAGCGTTCTGGCGAATACCGTATATTGTAGTCCAGATAGCATTGTAAAGATCTAAATCGAGGAGCCTGTCCTTGAACTGATCCAAAATCCAGATAGATAAGCTGCTCCAACGCTTCATATCTGGATTAATCAGACCTGTCATACGCATGCTGCGGTCTGGATATCTTCCTTCAGCCTTTGCAAATGTATTTGATAATATGGGTATTCTGACTGGAAGGAGCAGAGAGGAATCCTCGGGCGGAATACAGCTTGGCTTCAAACCTCTCAAGTGGGTATTGTACTTCTCAGAAGTACTATAAAAGAGGTCCTTGTGCTTCGGACCCATTCTATAACAGATTTTTCCGACTCTTGCCTGCTGGATTGGTGTCAGATCCCATGACATTCTTCTGGGATAGCTTGCAAATTCATATTGAGATAAAGCCATAGACCTCGATATTTCTGTGAGGTATATGACTTTGTCTTCACATTTGAATATTCTTTCCTCTTTTCTTGTCTTGGGCTGGGAAGTCTTCTTAATGGCATCCCCGAATAGGAAGGTAGGTTTCTTATGGACCACACTATCTAGACTTTCTAGAGGTTTTCCGTTCATTAAGCTCAGCAGGGTTTGGTTTTCTTGAGCCATGATGAGGGTCTTTCGTGCTTCAGGACCATCGTACTGAGGGAATGTGACATGAGATAAATTCTTCTTGTACTCCGGGATATTAAATGCTGAAGCAAATCTTTCAGCATTAGGGTCTTCCCTGAGATCAACTGCAAAGAAATACATGAACAAAAGTTAGAAGCAACAAGAGTGTGCAACTTTATAAAGAGCAAATAATTAGGTTGCGCAACATCCTGGGTTGCGCATACAATCAAGTTGTGTAACATCCTGAGTTGCGCGACATTCTGGGTTGTACAACATTTTAGGTTGCGCAACATCCTGGGTTGTACAAAAATTAAGTTGCGCAACATTCTGAGTTGCGCGACAACCTGTGTTGCGCGACATACTGTGTTGCGCGAAACTTAAGTTGCACAACATCTCAAGTTTCGCTACATACAGGTTACGCCATAACTTGCTTACATAATATTTTTGATTGCACAAAACAACTGAGTTGCGCAACAGCATGCACAACACGGTTCGTAAGAACGAACAGTGCTCAAATAAAGCAACCACACCCTAAGAAAGGGGTGGTACAGAGTTTGTGATGCGCCAAACACTCTAAGAAGAGGGGCGCAAGTCAATTTCATCCTCCATAGGTCCAATTTGTTCGTTCTTGATCAACTTCCAGAGCTGGGTTTGCTGTCTCTCGTCGAGAAGAGGGTGGCACATACTGTGACGCGTGGGTCGACAGGGCACGAATCGAAGGGGCGGCGATGCTCTTTCCTTTGTCGACAGCGGTCTTCTTGGGGGCCATGTCGTCGAGGAAATAGTCAGAGAAGAGGGTTGCAAGAGTTCAAAGTATTCTCTCAGAAGATTAAAGTGAAAGTAAAGAGTTACAGTCGGTTAAACAAAGGGTTATTTATAGCCTAAAGACAAAATCCTAACAGTCACCCTAAGTTGCGCATAAAAATCGTAACAGATCGCAACAAACTGCGCGAGATAGGCACAACTTGACTCAGTAATTGTCATAATTCAAAGTATTTTGAAGTTTTGTAACATTTCAAAATTCGAAAACTTTGAAGGGGGTCTTGTAGAGCCTAAAATCAAGTTGCGCCATGTTTTTACTGCTCAGCAATCAAGTTGCGCCCCAAAAATCAAGCTGCGCCACTGTTATGAAGCTCAGAGATCAAACTGCGCTACTGATCAGGTTGCGCCATATATCAGACTGCGCCCAATTAGATTACGCCAAAGTCTATGTAGCACCTGACAAATAATTGCCATTATTAACTAACAGCACTGACAACTGACAGCACGATAAACGAAGAAAATCTCTTTGAATCTCACAAAACGTGGCGCTCGAGATGATTTGATGATAGTTGTTCTGCGCACTCTGTGAGTTGCGCCTAGGCACAATCTGAACAAATTTTCCTCACACATTCAAATGCTGCCACGTGCCTATGCACTGAGTTGTGCCTAGGCGCAACCCAGTCAAGCGCAGTTTGACTCGTTGACCAAAGCTCGCGCAACTTAATAAAGTTAAGGCAACTTATGTTCTAAAGCAGGATGACGTGGCGCACATGCCACTAATCTCTCAAAACGTGTCCACTGTAAAACCCCTAATTTTTTTAAATTTTTTTTATTGTTATTTTAAAAGACTTAAAAATAAATTTATGTAATTTATGATTTTTTTTATTAGTAGAAATGACCTTAGCCATTGTTGAGTTTTGGAGCACTAGACAACAATGACTTTTAGCACGGGAGTTGTAACAATGTGCCTTGACTAGTATATTAACCATGCCAGAGGAAGCCTAGCCATGGTGATGTCCAAACTAGGAAAACCAGGCCAAGTTGTGAATTGACTCATTTAAATTATTTTAATAAGATATTATTTTATATATTGATTTTTAGATGACCCGGTTGGGCCAAACCAGTCCGAACTAGGCCCGGACCAAATTTAAGCCCAGGTAGGCATGTGGTGGGACCAAGTTGGCTATGTAGACATATTTTATGTACGTAGAAATATTTCCTAAATTAAATTATTTTAGAATTTTATGTACAATTTCTAATTATTTAATTATGTGTACAATTATTGGTATTTTTATTATTAAATAATATTTTATAAAATTGTACATATTTCTGGACCCGGATAAGGGTGTGCGGTATAAGTCCATCCATTGGGACGATTTTATTATTTTATTATTACTTAAGTTATTTTGTGGAGAAAAAATAAATATGTTCATTCTATTTAAATATTATTATTATTATTTTGAGTTGGTTTATTGTGAATGGAATTTATATATGGATGTAGATATATTTAAATATATTAAATATTTGGATATGTGACATTTAAAATGTTATTTGGATTTAAATATTTTTTGGATATATATATATATATATATATATATATATATATATATATATATATATATATATATATATATAAGATTTGAAAAGATATAAAAGAAAAGAAAAAGAAAAGAAAAGAAAAAGAAAAGAAAAGAAAATAATACTCATAACAATCTTGGCCGCCCATTTTTTTTCCCACAAGCTACAGCAGCTTTTTGGCCGCCCACCTCAAAGCAAACAACAGTAGCAACAACATGGGAATACTTATAAGGGCCGAACCCCCTTCTCTCCTTTGCATATATACATATATATATATTAGTGAGAACACCAACCAAACCCTAATACTAATCTCTTCCTCTACCTTCCTCCTCCTCTCTCCTCTCTCCTCCACCCTCGGCCAACCCCTCTCCTGTGCGAGCAGAACAGCACCCCGCGACAACGGCAACGGAAACAACAACGACAACAACATCAACAGAATTTAAAATCAAGGTACCTAACTTTACCGTACGATTTCTCTCTCAGTTCTTGTTCATTTTTGATTCCGTAAATTCGTGTAGAAAGCCCATATGACCCTCTTCGAGATCCCCCAGGTGGATCTCGACATGGCCATCCAACTTGCTCAAAAAATCGAGACAAAGTTGGAGAAAAATCATTTTTTTGGAATAGTAAAACTGTTTTAAAACATCAACCTGTCGGCCACTTTTCTTTTCGTACATTAAAATTTTGTAGAAACTAATTTAAGGCAATCAATGACAACATAACCAAGATTGTAACGCACCTTCTGGAATCACTTTTCATCTATTATGTAAAAAGTTACACCTTGTTAAGTTCACGAAAAATTATAAATTCTGTTTTCAAAAAGTAGAAAAAACATCCCGATACGGCGTTCGTCCCGACAAACCGGATGACGTGGTCGCGCACTATATGCATCGAAAGGCGCGTATGGATGTTGTCAATGTGTGGGAACGGACGGAACCCGATTTCGTTGCATGTGCGTGACGAAATCAGTGTGTATCCGTCGAGATACCCCCGTATCGACCTTTTGCAAACTTGGTCATAACTTCGTGTACAGTCGTCGGATTGAGACGAAACTTGCGCCAACATGACCGTATTATTTTTCTGGTCCTGTATGTCAAGTTTGGTTCAATTCTGAGAAGGTTGACCGAGACAATATTTTAGCAGGCCCACAATCCTACTCAACGGGCAATTTTGTGCACAGTCCACTGGAATCCAAAATTGGACATAGCATTGGGTTCGTCTCATCAAAACAAATCTGTAGACATGTAGTTTACAACTTTAGAGTCCGTAGATATTGGCACGCATTTCGGTGCAAGGCGGGTCCAACGGTGGACATCGTTTTGACCCAAAATTATGAATTTACCCCGGTTCCAGAATTTGACTTTTGGACAGGCATTTCCTAGGCATATCTTTTGTTCCAAACTCGTTCGTAATATTTGTTGCAGCATCCGGAGTCATCTGCAGGATTTGGCTTTTCTTGATTCATTTATTTGACGGTTCGAGCTACTGGATCATTTTCTTTTGCACATAACCTCAGGCAAGATACCATGCCATATTTACTGCTTACATTTAGTTGCATTTTATTTCAGTTATTGTATATATATTTCTTGTTTATTATTTTCTTCTTGCATGTGGACTTAGAGTTAAGAGACTACCGTCAACTTAGTGTATCTCATTAAACTTGTCACGATTGTATCATGAGTTGTGTGTGAGTTGTGAGTATCATATAGTGGTCACTTGCGTGTTGGCTGATCACCCGTGAACATGCATAGGAATAACTGTCAATAGATGCATGTTAGAAGACTTGACAGTTATTGAATATAAATCGTGTTGTAGAAACGACACGTGTTGGTGTGTCGTGGTTACGATGCATGTATAGTATCATTGGAGGGAGGGGACAGCTACTAGAGTAGGGGCTACATTTACTTTTTACACATTTATGGGTGATAGTGACTCGAATGAGCGCTACTTGCTGCCCGGCCGATAGTGCCTCGGATGTGCGCTACTTGACAGCCACTCTTGATTACTTGCGTGAATCCTTACAGCCCCTGCGTAGAACGTTGTCCTCAAAGTGCATATTACTTATTTGGTTAGGGACCCTGTTATGTTGTAGTTTTATAGTATTTATATTTGCAGTTATAATGGCATGTTCTTCCTGTATCTTGTTACGTCCCTCTGAGGACCTGGTTATCTCTCCAGGTGTGTGCTTCTGTAATATTTGCAGGAGTTCTAGTCGAGGCCGTGATCTTCTCCATCCTTTCAAAGATGATTACACTTGGCTTGTCTTATTATTTCATCTATTCCTTCTTGTACATTTTATTTGAGATAGTTGGTAGTGGACTTTGTCTCTGCCCAACTTTTGTACAAATTATAATTCTGCGTTGATTCCTATTTTATATTGATTCTTTTATTGTGGATGAGATTAGTATTATGGATTACTGTATTTCACAGCTTATGTATACATACGATGGTTCCATATATTGGAGTATACTTCGTATGTATACAACTGACATGGTTATGTACCTAGTCCTAAGTATTTTGGGACTGGGGCGTTACATCCACTACTCTGTACACGACCATGCGCATCTCAATCACATGATGCCACGCGTCTAAATATAGTTAGTACACGTTCGAGTAACTGAATGAAAGTTGGCGCAACCTGAAGTTGGCGCAACTTGAAGTGGCGCAGTTCAACCTCGCGCACATCAGAATAACTGCTAAAACCGTTATTTCCAAAACTCTATAAATACAGTTTTCAATCATTATCAAGGCAGATATCACAGAGATCAAGAGTTCTTGCAAAAGTGCTGCTGCATTCTCTAGAGGCTCTAGTCTTAAAGTTCACATAGTCCAGGGGATAAAGTGATCGTCTTCTGATCAGATTCCTAAAGTTGTACTTCTCCAGAATTTATTATACTTTGTACGATTATTTTTAAAGTTTGGAATAAACTTTTTGTTTTTGCAAATAATATATATATATATATATATATATATATATATATATATATATATATATATTTGACCAAGCTGCTATATTATTAAAACCCAGCCGAACAAGTCGGCCCAAAACGCCACGACCCCGAACCGTGTGGGCAGGGACAAAAGTCCTACAAAAAGACAAAGGTAACAAAAAGCAAACTAGAGCTAAAACTAATAGAGATCCCAAAAATGAACCCAGCTCACACCTGGGCCTCCCTCCGTCCTGCTCCCATACGCACGAACGCCGGGTCCCCACTTCCGGAGTGTACACAGTTGCAAAGATCTTTGTTGATCTGTCTTTTAATTTCTTCAATCAACCCGGGCGCCTGCCACCCCTTCCCCTCGTACCTCGTCTTGTTTCTATTTTTCCAGATCACCCATATGATGGCCGCCACTATTGCCGAGAGGAGATGGGATTGCAGACTGTTCCACCAGTAGCCCAGACGCGACATGAGCGACTCACCTCCCGAGCTCCAGCCCATCAGCTGATCAAAGTAATCCCAAATCCTAGTCGCCAACTCGCCACAGGCAAGGAGATGCCCAATCGTTTCTTCTTACAGAGTCTTGCAACAATTGCAGCGAGAAGCCAACCGAAATCCCATTTTCTTGACGGTCTCGTCGATAGGCAATTTATCTTGAAGATGTCTCCACATAAGGATTGACCATTTGGACGGCACACAAGAGCTCCAAATGCGGTAAGCGAGGGGGTCCTAGCCTGCCTTATCTCTAGACACTGACCATGCCGAGGCGATAGAGAATTGGTTAGACTCGAAAGCGGTCCAGACGTGTTCGTCTCTCCCCGCAGTGATGGTGATCCCCGAGCCAGTGATAGCCTGTGCCGCAACCACCCCAAACTCCTCGACACAATCAGCCCAGTCCCAGTGATCCTCATTCCACAACTGACGAATGGTAATTCTTTCCAACTCTCCTCCCAGCGGCCCGTCCTCCAGCCACTGCGATGCTACCGCATCCGAGGAATCGTCCCTGACCTGAAGACGAATCAACCTCTCCCCGAGGTCCCTGCCCGCTAGCATCCTGCTCCAGGCCGTCGAGCTTCCTTGTTTGGACTGAAGCCTCCGGCCAGGGGTCCTCTTAAAGTATTTGTTCTGCATGAAGGAAGCCCACAACGAGTCTTGTGTCTGAACTTTCTATTATAACTTCATGGAGAAGGCGTTGATAGTGTCTATGAGTTTTCTAACACCGAGGCCGCCTTCCTCCTTCGTCCTGGTGATGGAGGCCCAACCGATCCAGTGGTGTCTATCTTGGGTGCCCCAAAGGAAGGAGGCAAGGATGCCTTTCACCTATTTCAATATGTGTTTCGACGGGTCGCAGGTAGCTAGCATACACATAGGAATCGAAAGAAGGACGTGTTTGATTAACGTCAATTTACCTCCCGGAGATAGCAGTTTGTGCTGCCACCCGTCAACTCTCATTTTAATCTTGGTCACCAGGGTCTCAAAGTTCCTTCCTGTCCGACGCCCCGCTGTCATAGGGCAACCGAGGAATATAAAAGGTGTGTGTTCGACCGAGAATCCCGAGGATGCTTCCACCGCCACCATTGCATCCACCTCAATGGAATGGTGCATAAAAGCCTTAGATTTGTTTCTGTTGATCCTCTGTCCTGAAGTTTTTTTGGTACCTGTCGAGGATCGTGCCAATGTACTCCAGCGTAAACTTCTCCCTCGAGGAGAAGATAAGCAAGTCGTCCGCGTAACTGACATGTGACACCGCTCGACATCTCGGAGGTATATAGAACTTGCCGAAGTTTCTTATGTTGCCTGCGGCAATCAAATTTCTGCTGAGACCCTCTGCAGCCAAGAATATATATATATATATATATATATATATATATATATATATATATATATATATATATAATAGATGATGAGGACGCGGTCTCGTAGGAGACGAGTGGCAGCCCCCTTGCTCGTCACTCCCCCTCCCCTCCTCCTCGTCTGGCAGGTCGGTTGGCCCGTTTGGCTGGTCGGCCTGCTGGGGCTGGCCGCGCCACCAAGCTTCTTCCCCCTCCCTCGGCGGTCTCCTCTCTCCCCGCCGGCCGGGCTCCTTCGGATGGACAGAAGCCGGCGCATTTTCCACGTGCGGCTACCCCCCTCCCCCCTCCGCCCCCACCCTCCTTGGCTCCGTCGCCATTCTCGGTGTCATCGGCACCGTCGGGCTCGACGTAGTAAGCCCGGTGCTACCCCTACGACAACCCCCCCCCCCGGGTACCCCCCCGGCCATTTCCCTCCCCCCGCCGGGGCCGGGCCTAGCCCCGCTAGGCCAGCCTCCCTCAGCTCCGGTACGCCCTCTGCTCGTCGCCCCCCTGTCACGCCCCGATTCCGTCGAATCGATAGTTGTCCCTCGGGCGTGATGCCGTGCGAACCTAATTTGTGATCGCACAAGGCATAGTCATAAGGTAATCCGAGACATGAGATCTAAGAGAGTATGCAGACAAATTGAATCACATATTAAGTAAAGAAAACTTTGATCTTTATTGATAATGAACATCAATTACAGACTCTAGTACATGACTCGTGCCGCGCAGGCTACAACATGACTCAATTACAAAAGAGTGCCGATGAGATAGTCGTTCCATACATTGCTCACATCCTTCAAAATACAAACAAGTACTCCAGTGACCTGGATGGGAGGGACGCTGAGCCATCTTCCTTTGACAGTCGAGAGCCTTCAAAAGTAGAGTCGCAGAAAAAGTCTTCGTCGCAGAGAAAGTCTTTCGTGCCACGATTTTTTTGATTCTACACTATTATGACAAGCATTCATTTTACTTCACATATTGAGTTTTGAAGTAGAGGGATGAGGCGAAGGAGGTCAGCCACTCGCCTTAGCCTTGCTTCAAGCGAACGACCGATTGGCTGCGCTGACGTCGCCTACGCGATCATCTGCAATCGCATAAGCAACCGATTAGAACACTGTGTAATTCAAGAAATTTCGATATGAATGTGAAGCTCGAAAATGCAAGTCACAAAAATCTATTCGAAAAACATTCACGAAAACCAAAGCCAAAGCCAATTCAAGTGCGGCATGAAAATCAGAGCAACGGGAGGTCTCTCCCGACTCAGCCGCGGAGCCAATCCTCGAGGCGTAACCCGCTGAATATGGGACTTGGTTCCGAAGAAGCCATTCCATAACATGGAATGGATCTTAATTCAACCGTTTCCGTTCGATCGACTCGGTCGATTCTGACCTATCGGTTCCGACCGAATCAATAGCGACAGTGTTCCTTTCTGACGCACCCCGTGGACGAAAATGGGACACGATGTAGGGACAGCGCACTACACCATAACCAACTAATAAAAATTTTCGTCCTCGAAACTTAAGGATAGAACCTACCTCTACGAGAACAATGAAGAAAATTTCTCCTTCATTTCCGATTCAAGCTCCTACGTCGAATCTTCGATCGAATGGTTCCTCCAGAGGACTCGGACGAGAGGGATCGATCGATTTCGCAGCAGCTTATCCTTGTGTTCTAAGATTTGAACTGGCTCTTCAATGTAGGATAAGTCAGACTTTAGCTCCAGCTGGCCAAAATCTACCACGTGGCTCGGGTCGTGCACGTACTTCCGCAGTTGAGAGATATGGAAGACATTGTGTACACCTTCAAGCGCCGGCAGTAGGGCAATTTTATAGGCCACTGGGGTGACCCGCTCGAGTATTTCGAACGGCCCAACGAATCTCGGACTCAATTTTCCTTTCGCGTCGAACCGAGTAACTCCCCGCATGGGCGACACCTTGAGAAATATGTGATCGCCTTCTTGAAACTCGAGGGGTCGACGATGAATGTCCGCATAGCTTTTCTGACGACTCTGCACGGTCTTTAATCTTTCCCGAATGAGCCGAATTTTCTATACGGTCTGTTCTACCAGTTCCGGACCGAGAATCTGTCGCTCTCCGACTTCGTCCCAGCAAATGGGTGATCGGCACTTGCGTCCATACAAGGCTTCATACGGTGCCATTTGAATGCTGGATTGATAGCTATTGTTGTATGTAAATTTGGCCAGAGGTAGATGATTGTCCCAGCTTGATTTGAAGTCAATTGTGTAGAGTCGTAGCATGTCTTTGAGAATCTGATTGACGTGCTCCGTTTGGCCGTTGGTCTGAGGATGGTAAGCTGAGCTGAACTGCAACTTGGTACCTAGTGCCGACTGAAGGCTACTTCAGAATCGCGACATGAACCGTAAATCTCGATCAGAGACGATGGATACTGGAACTCCGTGCATCCGTACTATCTCATCAAGATATATTTGCGCCAGGCGATCAACGCTCCAAATAACTTTGATGGCAATAAAGTGCGCTGACTTGGTTAATCGATCGACGATGACCCAGATGGTATCATTTCCCCGCAGCGTCTTCGGCAGACCAATAATAAAATCCATGCACACGTACTGCCACTTCTATTTCGGAATCGCCAGATTCTGTATCTCCCCGCCCGGTCTCTGGTGCTCAACTTTTACCTGCTGACAGGCCATGCATTACGATACGAAAAGTGCCACATCTCTTTTCATCCCGTGCCACCAGAAGTTTGTACGAAGGTCCTTGTACATCTTCGTGCTGTCGGGATGCAAGGTGTACTTCGCGTAGTGCGCCTCCGACAATATCTCCTTTCTAAGTTCTGAATCATCCGGAACGCATAGCCTACCCCTCAATCGAAGCATGCCGGTCTCGTCTTCCGCAAAGTCGGTCGTCCTACCCGTAGAGATTAGCTCTCACATCTTCTTCAGGTACGGATCGTCCTTCTGAGCGGTCTTGATCCTTGCTTGCAAACTCGGCTCTAACTGTAACTTTGCCAACTGCACATTACGAAATCGGACTCGGAGTTCGATGCCCATCTTTTCTAGGTCACGTAGCAGTCTGCGGTCGATGGATAGCGAGACAATGTACTTCCGACTCAAAGCGTCCGCCATAATATTTTCCTTTTTCGACGTATAGTCGATAGTCAAGTCATAATCTTTGATTAGTTCCAGCCAACACCTTTGCCGCAAGTTCAGTTCCTTCTGCATGAATAGATACTTGAGTCTCTTGTGATCGGTATAGATCGTGCACGCCACGCCATAAAGATAGTTACGCCATAATTTTAATGCGAACACAATCGCCGCTAACTCCAGGTCATGCGCGGGATAGTTCTTCTCGTACGGCTTTAGCTACCGGGAAGCAAAAGATATCACTTTGTTCTGCTGCATCAGCACACACCCCAAGTCCTGCCCGGACCCGTCGCTAAATATCTGGAAACCCTCAGTCCCTTCTGGAAGTGCGAGTATCAGGGACGAGACGAACCGTTGCTTCAACTCTTGGAATGCAGCTTCGCAGTCGTCTAACCATTCAAATGCAACTCCTTTCTGGGTGAGACGAGTCAGAGGCGATGCGATCTTCGCGAAGTCCTTCACAAAGCGTCGGTAGTATCCCGTTAAGCCAAGGAAACTTCGAATCTCGCGGACGAACGCTGGCCGTTTCCAATCGACAACAGCTTCAACTTTCTTTGGGTCGACCCAATGCCTTCAGCTGAAATGATGTGTCCGAGGAATACGATACTGTTCAGCCAGAATTTACATTTGCTTCGCTTCGTATATAATTGATTTTCTCGAAGGGTCTGAAGTACGGTCCGCAGATGCTCAGTGTGTTGCTGCCTATTCTTCGAGTAGATGAGTATATCGTCGATAAAGACTACTACGAACTCGTCGAAGAATGGTCGGAACACCCGATTCATTAAATCCATGAAAGCGGCAGGGGCATTCGTTAGGCCGAACGGCTTTACCAGGAATTCGTAATGGCCGTAATGAGTGCGAAATGCAGACTTTGGCACATCGTCCGGCTTGATCTTGAGTTGATGGTAACCCAAGCATAGATTAATTTTAGAGAACACCGTAGCTCCTTGAAGCTGATCAAATAGATTGTCTATGCGGGACAGGGGGTATTTGTTCCGGACGGTGGCTTTATTCAGCTCGCGGTAGTCGATACAAAAATGCATAGAGCCATCCTTCTTCTTGACAAACAGCACGGGCGCTCCCCATGGCGAGACGCTGGGTCAAATGAATCCCTTGTCGAGCAACTCTTGTAACTGCACTTTGAGTTCTTTAAGCTCTGCAGGGGCCATTCTGTACGGGACTTTCGAGATCGGTCGGGTATCGAGGAATGTATCGATAGTGAACTCAATCTCTCGATCGGGCGGCATGTTGGGCAGCTCGTCCGGGAACACATCGAGGAATTCTGCCACAACGTCGATCTGATCCGCGTTTGTACCATCCTGTCGCATGTCTCGAACGGAAGCTAGATAGCCTTCGCACCCGGAATGCAGCATCCATCGAGCAGATATCGCGAAGATCACCATGCAGGTCGGCGACACCTCACCACATGAGTAGCAGAATTCAGGTACTCTAGGTATACAGAACGTGACCTTCTTTTCAGAACAGTCTATGGTTGCGTTGCACGGACCGAGCTAATCCATCCCCAGAATGATGTCGTAGTCCTTAATGTCTAGAACAATCGCATCGAGACTGATCTTTTGACCACCTATACAGATGATTTCGTCTCCGTAGACTAAATTTGCAAGTAGTGGCATGCTCGACGGTACGTTAACAGTGAGATCGAGGCCTAGCGGTGTCAGGGAAAATTTGTGCTCGGCGGCAAAGTCCGCCGATATAAAACTATGTGTGGCACCTTAATCAAACAATACACGAGCAGGTTTATTATTGAATTACAGTATACCTGTCACGACTGTATCAGATACGAATGCTTCATCGCGAGTCATGGTGTAGACGCGACCCTGAGCATTGGGGCGACGGTCCTGGCCATTCTGTTGTACGGTCGATGGAGCCCGAGGTGCTTGGCCTCGGTTATGATGGTGTTGTTGGGGGCATTGGTTCGGCCTAGCTTCCGGGCAGTTTCTTGCGACGTGATTTGTTTTGCCGCACACGAAACATGCTCTGTTCTTCAATCGGCATTCGATGGCCATGTGCCTCTCCTTGTGGCAGAACTCGCAGACTACTCGATCCTTCGTCTGGTTGCCGCCTCCGTTTTCGCGATTTTGATGCTTGTGTGCGTTGTTGCCTCCCGCGTTACTATGGCATTTGTTATTAAAGTGAACAGCGCCGGTAGTAGCAGGAGGATACTCGGACTCCAGACGGAGGGCATGGTTGAGTGCATCGCCCATGGTTTTGTACTCAGGCACCGAGACATGAGCACGGATAGTAGAACGCAGGCCCACTTCGAATCGTCGAGCTCGACTTGCAGTAGTAGGCAGATAGTCTCCAGCAAATTTGGCTAGCTTGTTGAATTCAGACGCATACGGTCGCACTGTCATATTCCCTTGCCTCAATTGCATAAATTCATTCTCTTTTTCCTGTCGTACGGCTGCAGAAAGATATTCGGTCTTGAACGTATTTCTGAATGTAGCCCAGGAGATCGCCGTCGTCTCGTCTTCACGTCGAATAGCCCGCTTCTACACAGCCCACCAATCGTGCGCATTCATTCGAAGTAGAAGTTGAGCACACGTGACTTTCTTCGAGTCCTCGACACCCAGAAGCTCAAACTTATCTTCCAGCTCCTCTAACCAGTCGATCGCCATCGAGGGATCTTCTGTGCCGTTGAAGGAAGTATGACAGCTTTTTGTGAATTTTTACACGTTAAAGTTGGTACTTCTCGGTACCGCAGGTGAGAGCACGGGCGCCTCTGGTTCGACTTCGTTGGATCGAACCGCAGGCTGGGTCACGGCAGGCGTCATCGTTGAATTGTTGTTGTTGCCTACGACCGATTGTACGATTTGCTGGAGGATATTCAGCTGCTGCTGCAGTAGCTTGTATTGAGCCTCGAACCGATTTTCAAATTGAGTCTGACGAGCCTCCGCTTGCTGACGATGGAGCTCGTTTTGACGTTGTTGCATTTCAAGCATTTGCAGCATACGTTGCATCGGGTCGCCAGAAGGTCCGGCTACGGTAGGCGTCATTCCCGTTGGGTTGACGAAATGCTCGGGTCTGGAAGTACTTGAGCCGCTGGAAGCGCTCGCCTCATCCTCTATTCGAGCTCCCGCAACTGCAGGGAAAAGAAAGACAAGTCTCGTTAGTTTCAGAAAATGTCCTGGGTTCAGCGTATGGAACAACTTATCTCATCGACACGAGGTCAATGGTTTGAGACTAGAAAGTCGACACTGGAGGCCAAGGACGTAAAGCCGTGCTCTGATACCATTATGTCATGCCCCAATTCCGTCGAATCGATAGTTGTCCCCCGGACGTGATGCCGTACGAACTTAATTTGCGATCGCACAAGGCATAGTCATAAGGTAATCCGAGACACGAGATCTAAGAGAGTACACAGACAAATTGAATCACACATTAAGTAAAGGAAACTTTGATCTTTATTGATAATGAACATCAATTACAGACTCCAGTACATGACTCGTGCCGCATAGGCTACAACATGACTCAATTACAAAAGAGTGCCGATGAGATAGCCGTTCCATACATTGCTCACATCCCTCAAAATACAACCAAGTACTCCAGTGACCTGGATGGGAGGGACGCTGAGCCATCTTCCTTGGACAGTCGAGAGCCTTCAAAAGTGGAGTCGCAGAGAAAGTTTTCGACGCACGGCCGAAGCTTCAAAATCACGAACGCCGTCGAGATAGCTGGCACGTCCTTCCTGGTTCGCGGGACCTGCAAAGAGCGAGGATCAGTACGATCACATGTACTGGAGAATGGCTAATTAAATCCAAGCTCTGCATTTGATTCAAGAAGTTTTATAAAACATGTTTGCTAGCATTTTACGTGATCTTTCTAACCATCATGACCAATTGTATGTTAACATGTTTCGAGACAAGCATATGAAATTGTATAACATTAAGCAACTATCATTTTTATCCCGTGTCATGTGCATTTGTTAAGCCGTGGAAGGGTGTGAAGGCCACTGGCAATGTCAAGCCATTGCGGACTATAGCCGGGTTAGACGACGACCCTTTCGCGGCGGGTAGCGAGCCCTGTGCGAAAGTTCCCGAATAACCCACGCCGATGAAGAGCTGGCGCTTGCTATTCTCGTTCCTCCCGGGCCGAATCGGTCCCTTGGCCTAGGCAACCGTTCAAAGAAACTACACCTTGTCGACAAGTTGTCCAATGACCGTTTTGCTTACTTAGCCATATCGTTGCGATAAATGTTAATCGATTCATTCATTGCTTTGCATAGGCTAAGTGGATTTGCATAAGGAAACATGATTTCTATTTCCAATACCAGCAGTTTGATAATAAGTGTTTTGTGAAGAATCGTGCCACGATTTATTTGATTCTACACTATTATGACAAGCATTCATTTTACTTCACATATTGAGTTTTGAAGTAGAGGGACGAGGCGAAGGAGGTCAGCCACTCGCCTTAGCCTTGCTTCAAGCGAGCGACCGGTTGGCTGCGCTGACGTCGCCTACGCGATCACCTGCAATCGCATAAGCAACCGATTAGAACACTGTGTAATTCAAGGAATTTCAATATGAATGTGAAGCTCGAAAACGCAAGTCACGAAAACCCATTCGGAAAACATTCACGAAAAATGCATTCACGAAAACCAAAGACAAAGCCAATTCAAGTGCGGCATGAAAATCAGAGCAACGGGAGGTCTCTCCCGACTCAGCCGCAGAGCCAATCCTCGAGGCGCAACCCGCTGAATATGGGACACTACAACAAATAGGGCTCATAATAGCATGCAGGAAATGCCATAAAAGCCTTACTATAGCATATTGTGCATGCTATAATAGCCCCCGCTATAGTACCCGAACGCTATATTATAGCGTTCATGAACGCTATTAACTGGTATAGCGTTCTGAAACAAAATGCTATTAAGCAATAGCGTACGCAAATGCTATTAACCAATAGCGTACACAAATTGCTATTAACCAATAGCGTATGCAAATGCTATTAAACAATAGCGTACACATGCAACAAATTAACCAATAGCGTACACGAACGCTATAGAGTTATAGCTCAGTAAAGTAAATAAGCATCACAATTGCAAATGTAGTTTATAGCATTTTCTATTGCAATATTTCTGATTTTGTCAATACAAAAAAAATGCAGGTTCAACAACAAACAATATTATGTAGAACAATGATAGGCCTGTATCGCCAAAACTCATATAAAAAAGTATTTGGTAACACAAATTCTTTGTCCCAGAACATCGTATACATAACATGATATCAAATGTAAAGTATTAAAACATATTGTCATATAATAAGCTAATAATTCAAATATCGTAAACAAATATGGAACTTTATTACAATTTTACATTATTCAATTCTCATAATAATTCAGAATTCTTCAAGCAGTTTATTGTTGGAACATGAGACTTTTGCTAATTTTTCCCAAAGGTGCAGCTCATCGCTTCCTCAGAACTTTGCATTGCCTCAGAGAAGAGAGGAGAACAGAAGGGCAGCTTCCATGGGTACACAAACAAATTAAGTAATGAGGAACGGGGGTACAGTTAGAGGACTCGGTAGTAAAATTTGCTGATCTGAGTACATCATGTCCTTCTCCTTGAATTTCTCAGTCAGTCCCTGCACATTTTCCTTGAATTTCTCAGTAGTGAGGCAGCACACCTCTGCACAGGCATCCAGAAGACCAAACAGCAATAAATTAGTTTGCTGATATACACATTAATTACAACTAGAGATATTGAGAACTTACTCGATGAAGTTATTGTATTCGATGGATTTGTTCTTGCCACTGCTCTTGTCGAACTTGGAGACGATCAAGTCGAGGACCACAGGGGATTTGAATTAAAAATTATCCTATTCCAAATGTACATAATATCATCATCTTAATTATATTTTTTCAGAAACATATCCAAATATATATATATATATATATTTTATATATATATATATATATATATATATATATATATATATATATATATATATATTTTATATATATATATATATATATATATATATATATATATATATATATATATATATATATATATATATATATATATATTTTATATATATATATATATATATATATATATATATATATATATATATATATATATATATATATATATATATATATTTTCCTTTTATCATATCAGTCCCAAGCACAAGCCCACCCCTGCCATTGTCGTTGCCAGTATAGGTCGGGCAGAAGACCCTGTCAAAGCCAGTAAGGAAGAATAAGGTCCAAAATGCAAAACAAAATAACAAGAGGAGAGCAACTGTCATTGAAATAATATTTCAACGTGTCACGACCCGCACCTAGAGTAAGGGCACGAGAGCGTAACAACGCCCAGCCTACGCCGCAGTGTCGGTGGTAGAACGCTGTTCTAGGTCATGAACTATAACTAACATAATATGAATACTCTCTATAAGGAGGCCAACACAGAGGTACAACTCAATCACAATCTAGAGATAGAATATGGCACGATAAAATAGATAAGAGAATCCTCAACTGAGGTACAGTAGAATAAAATAACAAGGTCCCAACATCACTAAAATATACAACTCTAGAAAATAAAGGCAACAGCTAAACATGAAAAGAAGAACAGTCTAAGCTATCTACACTATACAAGGTATCATCCTGAGCAGCTGCCTGAACCTCCCCAGGGGTCCAGGTCGTGAGTGTCAACTAAGCAAGCTCCAAGTAAGGGGGTGCAGGGTTCCTCATTATCCTCTGTAAAATTTTCAACAGGTCCAGTAAGGACAGGAACGAGTACAACTCATCAAGAAATCCCAAGTAAATGACAGAGAACTATAAAGCAGTTATAGACAGTTTTATTGATGAATATGGCAGTTTATATACAGGTGATGGTATGGAGAACAGATAAGATACAAGGAAAGTAAGAACTAAAACAAGAGAAGAATGATGGCAATGAAGACTGTAAAATAAATCTAGCTGAACTAAAGTAACATAATAAGTCCAGAATGTAAATATAAACAAGTGCAAAACCCAAGTAAATCCAGACAACATGAATCTGATACCAGGTGGTTCCAATACAAGATGAGTCCGGTATAAGGTGAGTCCAGTTGGTGATCAAAAGTTCCAGGGTGAGTCCAGCCTATACTCTAACAGTGTGTTTTAAAATATCGGGATCGACATGTGAACGGCTGTAGATAATACGGCACACCGCACACTCGGCCAAGTGTGGGATGGCTATCATTCCAGTATAATTCCAAGGGAGTGGTTCCAGTATTTGGGAATGTTCACATGTCTACTCCAATATTTCCTCGCCCACAAGTACAAGTGAATCCAGAAAATGACATGAGAATCGAGATGAGTCCAGCCAAACATAATGATACCAGCAAAAGATTCCAGAGTGATTCCAGTAGGTGGTTCCAGTAGTGATTCCAGAAGGTGATGCCAGTAGTAATTCCAGAAATAGAGGCCAGATAATATGGTATGTGTGTCGCATACATGAATCCAGAAATATCCATACGTGTTATAAGACTCACATAAAACTAACTAGAACTGAAGTACAGTAATTGACAAGTAAATGAAAGAACTATCAGAGAATGTACTCGCCTGATGTCTGAATGTCCAAAGTAAATATACTGTCCGATGAGAGGTGTCTGGCTCCTAATCAGAACAGCACAAGTCACAACAAGTCCAAAATGACAATATGAAGTTCTACTATGCATTCTACATGATTCTAGGTCAATCTAGACCAAAGTCAACTCTTGGTCAACTTGGTCAACCCTGAAAGTCAAACCTAGGTCAACTATGGTCAAACTAGGTCTAACAAGTCTAAATTAGGTCAAACAAGTTATTCTAGGTCTAAACAAACTAAGTATATACAAATCAAGTATCCGAGATAGCTACTAACTCATAGCCTAAGTCACTTGCTAAACCAAGCACAAAACTAAACCATAAGCTAACAAGGCACACAAACTTAGTCATATAATGTATATATATTATTCACATTCACATATTCATATACATAGATATATATAGGAAAGCTATATATATAGGCACATACATATAAAATAAATATATATATATATATATATATATATATATATATATATATATATATATAGAGAGAGAGAGAGAGAGAAAGAGAGGTAAAAGAGTAAGTGAGTATGTGTGTGTTTGGCATGTGTGTGAAAGGATATGTGTTAATGTTCTAAAATTTAGTGATAGGTAGGTGTATGTGACATGGGATACATGATGTCAAAGGGTGTATGAATGCATGTGTGTAAAAGGTTATAGGTTAACTCAGTTTATAGAAATACATACATACATACTTACCTTGTATACATGCATACATACATATCATGTATATTACATTTACATGATACATACATGTATACTCGTATTATATTATACTTACATTCATGCATATTAGATACTTGTATTTATATTAACATATTGTAAACATTCATTTCATTCATGCATCTATGCATTACCTACATGTTTTATACATATGCATATATTGTATATTCATATCATTTCATACATTAACATAGAGACATACAAACATACACACATCATATATTTCATACCTTGCATTACCTTATATATCATGTTATATATTATCATTCATTCCTTTCATATATTACATTCTATATTACCTATATACATGTATTTTCTCCATTCATTCATGCTTGCATCATATACTCTACATTACCATACATGTTATCATTATATATTGTATTACAATATTTATACATTATGCATTCATATCTATCATGACATATATATCTTGCATTCATAACTAGCATTCATTATATACTTTCATGCATACTTTGTATATCATTCTTTCATTCATGCATTGCTTATATGCATTATATTAATAACATTCCTACATGCTTGCATTCAACCATATATATAAATTAATGTAAAGAGAATATATATCATATATATATCATTTTATTCATCTAATATATCATGCATTACATACTCTATATTTATTTAATATCCATACTACATAGGCTCATAGGTTACACAAAATGCATATATCGTATAGTCACTCTTCTACTTAAAACCAATAATGTACCAATTGGGCATTTATTAAATTCTAGGATTAAAGTATGTTGTAGCTCTTCGTGTTAGCTTTCCGAAAATTTAAACGGATCGCATTTTCGTGTCCGGAAGCTTCCGGAATCGCAAAAATACCGAAATACGTTCATCTTTCGTACAGCTGACACTCAAATAATTCTACAGAAAGTTACAGAAAGAATTTGGCTTATTAAAATATATATTTGGAAAGTAACTTCGATACGGTTCTTTTAAAAAAACGGAAGATAAATCGGAGTTTTAAGCTAAAAGTTATGACATTTCTAAGTTGCTATTGCTACTAAAAACGTGGATAATATTATGACGAATTTAGGTAGTTTGAGACAAAAGAAACACAAGTATATAACATAATATATCAAGAACTCACTCTCTACACTAATATATATATATATGAGATACTATAGAACACATCTCCAATACAAAAATATGAGATTAAACATGTAATAATTCATTCATACATAACAACAACACATAGTGTGTCCAAATTTGGGATTTTCCCATATGGACACACCCACAACACAAAGGACACTCCTATGACCTCCAAATGGACACGAAATGGACACAAATGGAGATACAACCATGGGGGTCATTCCTATGGGTTCAAAATAGACCTATATGCATGAGGAAATGAAAAGAAGAAGGGATTTATACCTCCCGGTAGATCGAATCGAAGAAAAGCCTTCCCGGAGCGACACCGATACATAGAGATTCTAAAAGGACACGAACGAGCTCCGAATCCTCCCAAACTTGGGTAGCTTCCTCCTTGGCTAGAATGGAGAAGGAAAGAAGAAGATTTGGTGGCGAAATAGAAGGATTTGGTGGAGAAATTGCTAGGGATTGCTCTCTAGAAATTTGGAGAAGAACAAGAGAGAGAGTGTGGATGAGAATAATGAAATAAACTTGAGCCTATCCTCTCTCAAAGTGGCTGGCCATATAGGGCTATTTGTCCTATTATGGTAAGGTCCAAAATGCCCCCACTAACATATTCTATTAGTATTAGGAAAGGGCTAATTGGTTGGGGCTAAATTAGTCATTCTAAAGTCTCTAATCACACTAACCTTATCCATAATAATTAGTCTAACCTCTAGCTAAAATTAATATCATGTGGACTAAAATTAATATCATGTGGGCCATGCCTAACTAGTGTGTGGGTCCCACTAGAGTCAACACTACCCCCGGGTCCCCGTTTCAAGTCGGATTGAGCTGAAATTCGAACCCGACTCAAATAACCCCAAAACAATATCATAAATAATAAAATAAATTTCAAAAATACAAAATGACAAAAATACTCCTGTTCCTGAAAACTGGGGGTGACAAATTCTTCGAAATTAAAACCAAACAATAGTAAAATGTCAAAATCACAAGTCATAATTTTAAATAGTTTAAAAATAATTAAAAATCATAATATGAAATAATTATCAATAAATAATAATTATAATTACAAAATTTCAAAATTACCCTCATCTGGAAAACTGGGTGTTACACAACTTACCAAAGTTTGTGAGAAAGCTGATGAAGACCTATTCCAACCATACTAAAAATAATCCAGTAATGCATAATTCTAATATTTGTCTATTTAGGGGAATGTATATCTTTCATAGTAGTTAGGATTGATTAATAGGGACTTAAACATGCAACACAACCTGTAGAACCCACATCAAATTAGGATGATACCAAGCTAGTGGGTGTTCCACCTGGGAAGGAAGATACCCTCACTTTTATGTTTCATTTGATTTTTATGTTTCATTTGATTTTTTAACTTTTTATGTTACGGGTTTGGGAAGGTTCCTAATGTATGCACAAAATTCTCCAAGAATGTAGATAACTTATTAAAGACTAAAATATCTCATGTAGATAACTTCCCACTTTTAAGTATATCCAGGACTAAAATATATCATGCAGATAACTGGAAGTCTGAAAAGGCAACAAAAGGTTATACACGAGTCTGTCAACTCTCTACCTGTTAACGTTGTTATCAAAGTTACAAACCTTGAATACCTCAAAAGCTTATACAGCAAGGGACAAGGCATTTGTGTTCAAGATACATGATTAGAAAATTTTGAAATGCAACTAGTGACAAATGCAATAAACAGATTACAATAAACATGAGAGGGAAAAGACATCTCTTTGTTGAATTTTATGCAGGTTATTTGGGGGCTGAGTTCAGTTTCAGTAATACTTGTACATAGCTGTTGTGTCATGATTGTAGGAAATTTGATAACCATACATTTGACAACTATTAGAACCCTGGTATATTATTATAATTTGATTTGTGTAAGAATTGAAGAAGGCATCTTGGTTACAGACAATAATATAGGGTAACATAAGTAGTTAATTGCTGGTAATTCTACTCTTTTTTTCTTCAAGATTTTACAATGCATCGTCTTCACGTATATGCCTATTGGATAAAAAGGTAGCAACTTATCTGGAATCAAAATTTCCAATTTGATGCACGAAATGGTCGAGTATGTCACCCAAAATTGTGCCCCCATAACCTTCTCCCCTTAAGACCTGAACCCGATTTTAACAAGATTTATTCTTCCATTACTGTATAGTTCTTTATTCGACCGCTTCCGGGTCTCGTGGTATATAAGGCAGAAGACTTCTTTCACGAACTGGTCTTTGACTCTCTAAATAAACTTTTTTTAAGAATATGAAATGAATCAGACTACTCATATTACAACTTCTCTACCATTATTACATAAAATATTCATATATCCTAGTTTAATTTATAAAGGGTTTTTTTAGACAAGAATGTTATAAAGAAATGATCAATCAGTCATTACTTGACCAAGAAATCAGTTAATCTAACTAATTAGTGGCCGATTAATAAAAAAATTCAAGCAACCACACAAATGTGATTAATTGGCAGAGTAGCCCAATTATCGTGTAACCAGAGCCATGGACCATGAGCACAGTAAAAACCACTTAATATAACATTCTTGGCAAACATTTTGTGTGTGCTGGCAGCGTCATTTTCTATAGAAACACTAACTATTTTTCTCATCTCTAGTTTTCTAAATTTATTATACCCACAAGATAAGGGACGGTCTTTAGGCTCACCCTGGACAGAATTTTTACCGAATCATCGGATGAAAATAGGGCTATCTAACACCAACAGGTAGAAACAAGATAACTCAGAGGAAATAAACAAATGATTTCACACCGCATATAACAACAAAATCACACTATCACATTGAACTAAATAAATATCCTGAAAATGCACCAAGAACTTAGAATCACACCAAGAGAAAGACATCAGATCCACATTAAATTATCTCCTAACAAAAACCCACAGTATAAACTTATGGCAGAGAATAAGTGGCATATATCCAACACCCTATAATATACAGGTATTTAATAGGAGTCCGAAGATGAAGAGTTGGTGGTAGAAATGAGAAAGTTTGGATGAATGAGGCAAAAGTAAAAGGCAAGCTGATTTGCAGTGAGGACATAGTAAGAGGCATAGGAGTTATAATAAAATTTCAAGATATCCATGTAGAAGTCTTTGGCCTGCAAATTACTCAATTTTAAACAAGAATTTGATACATAACTACCTTCCATGTGAGGAAATGATGGTGTGATCTGGACCCTCCATTGTGTCTGTTAGCTTGTACATGTTCCTCTTGTATACAACTCCCCTGACAGACTTGGCAAAGAAAATACTTGAATGTTTGTACTTTAGGTGTTCTTTACTGCAAAAAATTTAGAAGAATAATCGATAATATGTGAAATACCAACTTGAGATGTAACTTCTGAAACATAACAGTCAAGGAAGTCACCATTAACCGAAAACTACATCAGATAAGTTGTGTAGTTAGAATCTTACCTTGAGAACAAACTCATGTATATGGTCATTCATAACCAAGCATCTTTCCAATATACTATTCCAATACAGCTGTACAATTCCCCAGATAATAAGCTAGATAACCAAAAGCAGCTCTAAAATATACTCCAGATAATAAGCCATATATACCACATGGTCATGGGTCGATCATATAAAATAAACGTTATCATATGAAAGCAAAGAGTTGAAGAAATGTTATCAACATTCAAATTGTACCATTAATCGTGAAGGGGCATCAAAAGAAAACTAAGTTTGTAAATGATAGAAAACTTAAAAATGTATCACTGTGTATCCAACTCTAATTATCAAAAATAAAACCCAACAAGTCTAGTTTCCATCCCAAATTTACTTGTAGCTTCTATCCACATCCAAAAAGTATCTACTTCATCGCCAACCTACACAAATTTGAAAAGATAAATTTGTACCTACAATGAAAAAAAAATATAAACAATAATATTTATCATGCATATATATACCTATTCATCCAACATCACAATGTGTTTGGTCGGCCATGCAGTAGCACTTCCTTGTATTTCTTCTATTGTTTCATTACCGAAACATGGTCTATATAATGGTGCTTTGGGTTGTAAAATCAGATCTACCCAAACTCGAGAGACATCTTTTCCAAGAGCTTTACCATGAACCACCGTTTTTGGGTCATTCGTAACCCAACGTCCAATTGCAACAATTTCCTTCGGTTTCTTCCAATTTAGCAACTTGCATTTTTTGTCTTTCGACAAACGGCTAATACTTCCATTATGTGACTAAAACAAAAATAAAGAAATATTATATTTAATACTCGTAAGTAATGGATTCTTCAAGATAAAATATCGTATATCTTACCTGTGGAGTAGTATATGGAGTTGTTGAAATGTTGTTTTGCTCATTTGATTTTACATTGTTTCCTTTTGAATGTAGATTCCCCTCATCAACGTTCTCCTCTTCATCAGTGTTCTCCTCATCAGTTTTCTCCTCCTCATCTGTGTTCTCCTCATCACTCCTTATTGAGAAAGATAGTTAAGATATGATCACATAAAGCCCCTCTATGCAAGTTGGTCCTTAATTTTATCTCTGTATGGAGGGAATTTTGAAGCTAGGAGATTCAAAAATGAAGCTTATTGGCCTTACCACAGTTATGAGTATGTTGGTCTCATGAGTATGTCTATCATCTAATATAAATGGGCAAACTCACATCCAAATACTATATTTCAAATACTATATTCCAGTAATGGGCAAACTCACATCCAAAAACTATACTTGTTACCTTCTTCTTCATAGCAATCAATATGGCAAAATAACTCATATATATTGCAGACAAACAGATGTGCTTCTATCATGAGAAATTTTCATGACAGACTACATGTTGTCAATTGGGCAAGTATCAAAATACTTGTTACCTGTTCTATCATCCAGTTGCAGTAATGGAATAGTAGTATGTTCAAGAAAATTAACAAGACCTTTGTCATTTTAAAATTCTAAAGTAAGCAGCACTTTACATTAACAAGCAAGCATCTGTACGAGTTAAAGAGTATGTTTACCTACACATACCCACCAACACAATGAGTTGCTCTAGCAAACAACAGTCCTACATGGAACCCTTATTGAAAGCTAAGTGTTTGATCAATGAGCAGTCTATCCTACAATTCACCACTTGCCTTGAGGCCCTCGAAAAAGGATATGCCAGCACTTTGTAAAAGAGGAAAACCAAGTACCAACAAGAAGCAACATTATCTCTAAAAGAGATGATGGTATATATGATCAGTCCTTATTGAGAAAAATAGTTAAGATATGATCACATAAAGCCCCTCCATGCAAGTTGGTCCTTAATTTTATCTCTGTATGGAGGGAATTTTGAAGCTAGGAGATTCAAAAATGAAGCTTATTGGCCTTACCACAGTTAGAAGTATGTTGGTCTCATGAGTATGTCTATCATCTAATATAAATGGGCAAACTCACATCCAAATACTATATTTCAAACACTATATTCCAGTAATGGGAAAACTCACATCCAAAAACTATACTTGTTACCTTCTTCTTCATAGCAATCAATATGACAAAATAACTCATATATATTGCAGACAAACAGATGTGCTTCTATCATGAGAAATTTTCATGACAGACTACATGTTGTCAATTGGGCAAGTATCAAAATACTTGTTACCTGTTCTATCATCCAGTTGCAGTAATAGAATAGTAGTATGTTCAAGAAAATTAACAAGACCTTTGTCATTTTAAAATTCTAAAGTAAGCAGCACTTTACATTAACAAGCAAGCATCTGTACGAGTTAAAGAGTATGTTTACCTACACATACCTACCAACACAATGAGTTGCTCTAGCAAACAACAGTCCTACATGGAACCCTTATTGAAAGCTAAGTGTTTGATCAATGAGCAGTCTATCCTTTGCATCACCACTTGCCTTGAGGCCCTCGAAAAAGGATATGCCAGCACTTTGTAAAAGGGGAAAACCAAGGAACACAATCTCGAAACAAGAAGCAACATTATCTCTAAAAGAAAATTAACAAATGGATCCTAAACAACAACAAATCACAACTTTATATTTTAAGAAACTACATCCAAACAATATATTCCAGTAAATGTGCAAATCATGAAGAAATCCATGGAACACAATCTCAGTTAAGAGCAGACACCAAATATATTATGCAAACAACAAAATTCAAATTAAACCAAATCAAACTCTGAATTGTAAATAACGTGAACAAATCCTTTGTTACCTAATGCCATATGATGAGCATTTGGGAATATCAAATTGGTTTCATAAGATTAAAGATAGAAAAAAGAGAGCCTACTTATACATAAATGCCCTCACAATCCATTCTAAGGTAGCTATCACTACCATCCTCAATATTCTTATCTAGTTTTGATACATCCACAGGTGCCGATGATGGTGTATAGACATTCTGATCATCATCCATATCCATCTCTTGAAAACCTCTTGGTGGTGCCTTTAACACAACGTACCAATTAGATGAAGTAGTGTCCTTAGAATAAAACACTTGTGTTGCCTGTGATGCTAGAATAAATGAGTCTCTTTTAAAGTGGTGTTTTCCTTGGTGTAGGTTAACCAAGGTAAACCCGTCTTCTACTTTGACACCATTTGTTGTGCTAGCCCAATCACAATCAAAAATAGGAATGTGAAAAGTATGATAATCCAAGCAAACTATGTTTTTAATCACTCCATAGTAGGAAACTGTATCAGTGACTTGATTTCTATCCTTCGAGCTAGATCTACAAATAGTTGATGCCTCAAGTGAAACACCGCTGTTCTGCCTAGACTTCTCAGCATCCTTTTTATGGTAGCGGTGACCATTGATAATATATCCTGAATAAGACACGCCATGTTTTAAAGGGCCATGTGCAAGCCCTCTTAACATGTTGGATATGTTATCACTGGGTTGCCCCTCAATCTGTTCAAAATCAAAATAAAATGTAAAGACATCTTTTTAAAATTTTGTGCTAAGGTACTGAAAAAACAAAAGTTGTAACCTTTTGTTTTAACCAAGCTGAGAATTCCTTGGAATGACGATCTTGAAGTAAATTCTCATTTTTAGCAAGGCGTCTATCCAAAAGTTTCAACTCCTTCAAGTGCATCCTAAGAGGGAAAACAATTGTTACACGATATTATATAGACAAGTTACTTTGAAGTTAATATGTTTTCTAATAACTTACTCAAGATAAGGTTCAACTTCAGCCATATTAAACAATACATAACGGTGAGCACTTTGTAGCTTCTGTTCATCCAATGTCACTATTGTTCCCTTCGAAATTGGTCAGCCTTCAAGTATTGCATCATTCTGAATACCTTCATTTCTATTTGGACGATTATCCATCTCAGCCACTTGTTTCATGTATCCACTAACAAATCACATGCTCTCATCAACAAGATAACATTTTACGATACAACCTTCATGACGTGCATGATTCCTAACGTAACCTTTCAACACCTTTATATTTCTAAGAGACGAAAAAATATAATAATTATTTAGAGTAAGCAAATGTATGAATGGAAATCAATAAAAAGAAATTATAACAATCACCTTTCAAATGGATACATCCAATGATAATGGACAGGGCCACCTAATTTTGCTTCACGTCCCAAGTGGATTGGTAAATGAATCATGATATCGAAAAATGAAGGGGGGAAATATCGTTCAAACAAGCATAATATCTCAACAACCTTTTCCTCTAATTTCTCCATTTGTTCTCTATCAATGATTCTTTGGCACAAGACATTAAAAATACACATATTCGAAATATTGCATTCCGTGGCCCTTTTGGAAGAAAACCTCTCAATGCCACAGGCAACAACTGTTGCATTAACACGTGACAATCATGAGACTTGAGGCCTGTCATTTTGCATTCTTCCACTGATATGCAGTTCCCGATATTTGAACAGTAACCATCGGGCAACTTCAAGTTATATAATCTCTTGCAAAAAGTTTCCTTTTCTTTCTTTGAAAGTGTGTACGGTCCTGGTGGAAGAAAAATTCTCTTATTTTGTAATTCTGGATGCAAGGCATGTCTGATTCCCATTTCTTTCAAATCCCTACGCGATTCAATGCCATCCTTTGATTTTTCCTTCATATTTAGCAGCGTACCAACCGTGCTATCACACCAATTCTTTTCTATGTGCATTAAATCCAAATTATGGCGTAAAATTAGATGCTGGAAAATCAAAAATATATTAGAAATCTTGTTAAAGCAATGAAAATCTTAATTGAAAAATATTTTACAAAAACATACAAACATAATATGATATTACCTCCCAATACGGCAGCAGAAAAAATATTGACTTCTTCTTCCACATCTCTGAAGTTTGCCTGTTTCTTTTGCCCTTCTCTTTTCCCTTCCCAAAATTATTTCTCATATTTTTTAGCCCTTTCAAAATTTTTGATCCAGTCATTAATCTAGGTGGCTCCCTATGTTCTTGGTTACCATCAAACCAACTTTTTTTCAACCGGAATGGATGGTTGGATGGAAGAAAACGCCTGTGTCCCATGTAAATGGTTTTCCTACTAGATTTTAACCATTTTGAACATGTATTCACTCCACATATGGGACATCCAGTTTTTACTTTGGTAGTACATCCAGCTAGGTTGCCATAAGCCGAAAAATCATTTATTGTCCACATCAAAATTGCTTTCAAGTTGAAAAATGATTTGTTGAATGCATCATAAGCATGCACTCCATTATTCCATAGCTCTAGCAAATCATCTATGAGTGGCTGTAAATAAATATCTATATCATTGCCAGGTTGCTTCGGTCCAGGAATTAATAATGCCAACATTATATGTTCTTTTCTCATGCATAGCCACGGTGGGAGATTGTATGTAGTGAGCATCACTGGCCAACAACTATAGGACGAGCTAAGATTGCCGAACGGATTGAACCCGTCTACAGCAAGACCAAGTCTAAGATTGTGTGGATCTTCTGAAAAAGACGGCCACTTCATATCAATTGTCTTCCATGCCAAGGAATCCACAGGATGGCTCATGATGTCATCATCACTTTTGTTTTTGTGATGCCACCTTAAGTTTTCAGCCATTTCAACTGACTGAAACATCCTTCTGAACCTTGGAATTATCGGAAAGTATCTTAATACTTTTGCCGAAACTCCTTTTTGAATTTTACCGGTCTTATCTTTCTTCCACCGATCCAATCCACATTTTTTACATTTTTCCTCATTTTTTAATTCTTGTCTATATAAACAACAATCATTAGGACATGCATCTATCTTCTCACAATCAAGCTCAAACGTCTTAAGCAATGATTCAACGGCACGTGAGGATTCTGGAATTTTATTTTCATCAGGAAATATATCATGCAATATTTCTAAAAGATGACTAAAACATTTATCAGAAATGCCATACATAGACTTGTGCTTGTATAGAACAACGGTTGCTGATAACTTAGTATATTTTTTGCAACTTGGGTATAATGGAGTATTGGCATCCTTCAATAAGGTTGTGAATCCATCCTCCATTTCCTCTTCAATGGGTTCATAACTAGCTTCGTCTTGAAATTCCATTTCTTCAATTATTTTAGGTGTCTCTATCTCTTCCATATTTGAAAAAAAAAATTTCAACCCTTCCCCGTGCCAAATCCAAGTTGTGTAAGACAGATCCATCCCACATCTTAGAAAATGAAGTAAAATCATATCCTCATTTCCACGACAAAAATTCTTACAATCTACGCAAGGACATAAGATCATGTCTGGATTCTTTGCATTTGACTTGGCAATTTCCACAAACTGACGAACAGATTGCTTATACAATGTTGTGTTTCTATAAAAAATTTAAAAAGAAATTATTAATTAAACAAGTGATACAAATGGATTTAATTTACGTGAACAAATTAATATAGGGATGGATTTCAATACTTGTTAAGATGAACCCATTCTTTATTCATCATAATGACACCACCACTTGCCTATAGCAAACTTCATAACACCAAACAAACAAATATATTAAAACAATGAAGGATTTTAAGGAAAATAGACTGAAACTGCATGGACTAAAAAAGTATTGTTCGATACTAGAAGGTTAGGGTTTTGTTTCTGCTATACCTTTCTTTCCAAACTGAAAATGGTGAATCCCTTGTATTAATAGCCTGAAAAAAGAAAACAAATAATAGAGATAGATAGATGCACAAATTGAATTGCTTTGATGAAAATAAGTAATAAAGAAATAAAAAGATTATTTACCTTGAAATTAAGCCTTAATCTTCAGGAATATGAACAACCCAAAATCAATTAAACAAAACCCAAATCGAGAACCCTGAAACACAAATTAAAAACCCAATCAAATGTAAAACCTAATGTTGAGACCGAAGAGAGATAACGATTGAGAGAGAAAGAGATAACCATTGAGAGAGAGAGGGGTACCTAATGCCTTCAAAGACCAGATTTCGTGTTTGTATGAGACCGAGAGAGGCTGTGCTTTGTACGTGTTTAAGAGAGAGAGAGAGAGAGAGAGAGAGAGAGAGAGAGATAGGGGGAAGAGGGAACGCTGTCTCTGCTATCTAGGGTTTTTGTGCACCAAAAAAACCCTTTTACCCGCCTAAAACCCCCATCTAGGTTTGTGTTCGTGTGGAGAGAGGTTGTGCCCAACTAATTAGGTTTGTGTTTGTGTGGAGAGAGGCCAGGCCGGCTGTGCTTTTCAATTCATGGTTTTTTTTCTTATATTATAAGACTGTGAATATGTATGACACCACCACTATTACTAATATGGTTTTTTTTATATGGTTTTCTTATATGGTTTTTTTTCTTATATGGTTTTCTTATATGGTTTTTTTTCTTGTATCTTAACATACCAAGGACCAAAAGGATCTGCTACTTTTGGTTCGTGCATGGGACCCGTTTTATGAATATGTATGCTTTTTTATTTTCTAAAAAATTGCTAAAGTACGAAGATTTGAACATGGAATCCGTTTTGACGAACTTTTTTCAAATAAATAGCAATATGGTAACGCTATACAAGCTACGGCATTCATAAAATGCTATAGCACTGAATCTGTAATTTTTGTTACACATTTACAATAGCATTCCATAAAAACGCTATTACTAATAGTCTTTTATAGCATTTAGACCTGAACGCTATTAAAAATGAGCTATAATAAGTCCTATTTGTTGTAGTGGGACTTGGTTCCGAAGAAGCCATTCCATAACGTGGAATGGATCTTAATTCAACCGTTCCCGTTCGATCGACTAGGCCGATTCCGACCTATCGGTCCCGACCTAATCGATAGCGACAGTTTTCCTTTCTCGCGCATCCCGTGGACGAAAAACGGGACACGATGTAGGGACGGGGCACTACACCCCCCTCCCCCGCGGAGACGTCCCTCCCCTCGGCTGAGGCCTCCCGCTCCTCCCTGCGGTGGCCTAACTCGGCTAAGTCCTCCCTCAGCCCCCCGGCCGAACCCCCGACGGCCCTGGGCTGGCCCCCCCTTCGATTTCCCCCCCAGCGCCGACTTCCCCCTACACCTCTGGCGGTTCCCTTTTCGTCGGCCTCGTAGTTGACGGCCCCCTCTTCCCCCCACCGAGTGTTGTATGCCCCCATTGTGGGCTCACGTGGCCGCACCGCGGCCCTCGGTGCTCCCGGCCTCCACGGTGCTGGTCGGCCGCCCCTTCCCGTCGTCCCCTCCCCCCCCCCCGCGACGCCTCCTCCCTTTCCTCCCCTGGCAGCATTGGCCTTCGGCGCTCTCTCCGGCTCAGGCCAGAGGGCCCTCCCCCTCCCAGGTGGTAGCCGCCGTGTGTTGGTCGGCCAGCTCTGTCGCGCCCCCTGCCCCTGGACGCTGTCTTCCCCGGACTTAGTCATCATCCCGCCGGCTGCCGCAGGAGTCCAGTCGCCGTCCCCCTTGGCTTCGAGCCCATCCTCCCTTCCTCCGGGCTGGATCCCCCGCCGGAGCCATAGGCCCTCTCGGACTGTCACGACCCGCACCCACTGTGAGGGTACGAGTACGTAACGACGCCCAGCCTACGCCGCAGTGCCGGCGGTAGAACGCTGTCCTAGGTCAAACATCTAACAATATAAAGGTACATGTACAGTATATACACTCCGAATGGAGGTGACATAGCAAATACAGTCTCAATCACATCTAAGGTAGAGCATGATAAAAGATAGATAAAATATGAAATCCACAAAGAGATACCGCAGATAGAAGTCTAAGTGTCTAAGATACACAAACCCAGAAAACATCTCAAATCTCAAATACAGTAATCCATAAAGTAAATACAACTCAAGACAACTAAAATAACTATCTATACAATCTCTACTGTGTCTCCTCTAGGCTAGCATGCAACCTCCAAGCTATCTGTAAAATTTATCAACAGGTCCAGTCAGGACAGGAACGAGTACAACTCATCAAGAAAACCCAAGTAATGACAGAGAACTATAAAGCAGTTATAAGCAGTTTTATTGATGAATATGGCAGTTTATATTTAGGTGATAGTATAGAGAAGCAGTAAGATACAAGAAAAGTAAAGTAACTAAAACAAGAGAAGAATGATGGCAATGAAGACTGTAAAATAAATCTAGCTGAACTAAGGTAACATAATAAGTCCAGATAGTAAATGTAAACAAGTGCAAAACCTAAGTAAATCCAGACAACATGAATCTGATACCAGGTGATTCCAGTACAAGATGAGTCCAGTATAAGATAATTTCAGACATAGTGATCAATGATTCCAGGGTGAGTCCAGCCTATACTCTAACAGTGTGTTTTAAAATACCGAGATTGACATGTAAATGGCTGTAGGTAATACGGCACATCACACACCTGGCCGGGTGTGAGATGGCTATCATTCCAGTAGATTCTAGTAGATTCCAGTTGGAAGATTTCAGATTGGGGTATGTCTACATGTCTTACTCAAGTATTTCCCCTCCCAGCAAGTACAAGTGAATCCAGGATACGACACGAGAATCGAGATGAGTCCAGCCAAAATATGATGATTCCAGAAATAGATTCCGGAATGATTCCAGTGATTCCAATAATAAAGGCCAGATAAGTATGGTATGTGTGTCGCATACATGAATCTAGAAATATCCATACGTGTTGTAACAGAGAATCACATAAAACTAACTATAACTGAAGTACAGTAATTGACAATTAAATGAGAGAACTATCAGAGAATGTACTCGCCTGTATCCTGAGTATCTGAAGAATATCTACTGTCCGAGGAGTGGTGTCTGTCTCCTATAGAACAGCACAAGTCACAATATGTTTAAAATAATAATAAGTTGCAATTCAATGCATTCTATATGAATCTAGGTCAATCTAGACTAAGGTCAACGTTTGGTCAACTCTAGTCAACCCTAAAAGTCAAACTAGGTCAAACCTAAGTCTAACAAGTCTAACAAGTCTCACTAGGCCTAACCAAGCCTAGGCTAGCACTCACACAATCATAAGACAATGTGAACCACAACAATGCATAATATAAAATAGATAATATATATAACTACATACCTTCATACATACATGCATATCCACATTACATACATTTTTATATATATAGGCATATGTTACATCATGCATATTTACATAGTTATATAGATATATACATTCATGCACATTTACATACATACTTTTATACATTATATATGTTAACATTCATTACAATGCATTATATTTTACTTATGCCTTTGATTGATTGATTCATTCATATATGACATTCATTCATGCATATTACATACTTACATGCATCTATACATTATATACATTGTATATAACATGTAAAAATAGAAGGAAAAAAAAGGGAAAAACTAAAATGGAAAGGGAAAGGAAGAAAAATATAAAGAAAAGGGAAAATAGTGGACATATACATGCTTGCATCATATATTCTACATTACCATACATACTATCATTATATATTGCATTATATTATTTATATATTATGCATTCATATCTATCATTACATGTATACCTTGCATTCATATCTAGCATTCACTATATAGTTTCATGCATACATTGTATATCATTCTTTCATTCATGTATTTATGCATTGCTTACATACATTATATTAATTGCATTCCTACATGTTTGCATTCAACTATATATATACATTAATGTAAAGAGGATATATATCATATATATATCATTTCATTCATCTAACATATCATGTATTACATATTCTATATTCATTTAATACCCATACTACATAGGCTCATAGGTTACACAAAATGCATATATCGTATAGTCACTCTTCTACTTAAAACCAATAATGTACCAATTGGGCACTCACTAAATTCTAAGATTAAAGTTTGTCCTAGCCCTTTGTGTTAGCTTTCCGAAACTTTAAACGGATCGCATTTTCGTGTCCAGAAGCTCCCGGAATCGCGAAAATACCGAAACACGTTCGTCTTTCGTACAGCTGATACTCAAATAATTCTACAAAAAGTTACAGAAAGAATTTGGCTTACTAAAATATATATTTGGAAATCTAACTTCGATACGGTTCTTCTAAAAAAACGAGAGATAAATCGGAGTTCTAAGCTAAAAGTTATGACATTTCTAAGTTGCTTTGGTTAATAAAAACGTGGATGAATATTATGACGAATTTGACAAAAGAAGACATATAGGCCAAGATACTTGGATACAAACATAGGTATCCAAATGAAACTCATTCTAACCATCCTAACTAAGATCAATCCACTCTCTAACCATTATAAAACTGAATTTAAATATCTATTTAAACTATTATCATACATACATACATATGGGTGTCCTAATTTGGGATCTATCAAGTAGGACACAAGACACATATCTAAAATCCTCAAGAGAGCTCCAAATGGCCTCAAATTTAAATCTAAATGGGACACATGCATGAGGATGGATCCTACGGATTCAAAACTAATTTATATGCAAAGGAAATTGATTTAGATGATGGATTTTACCTATTGGGAGTGGAATCCCAATGAAATCCTTTAGGACACGGCTCCGATATGAAGATCTCTCAAAGTGGATACTCCTCCTTGCACTCCTCTTCCAATCCTTGGTAGCACCCTTCCCTTGGAGAATGGGAATGATTGAGGGAAGGTTTGGTGAAGGAATGATTTGATTTGGAGATCAAATCAATGGGAAGGCTCTCTAAAATTGGGGAAGAACAAAAGGAAAATAAAAGAGGCAAGATTGTAATGAATGAAATGAATCATTCTCTCCTAAAGGTGGCTGCCATAAAGTGTCCATTAGGGCTAATGGGAAATGTCCTAATTGCCCCTCTCTAGTCTCATATGGTTAAGTTTAGACTAGGTTCAAGTTTGGGGTCAAAATGATCTAGTTTTGAGTCTCTAACTTAACCATTCTAACATGATAAAAATTAGTTTAATTAACTAACTTAAATGTTGGGTCTTGTGAGCCATGCTTAACTTAATATTGGGTCCCATCTAGAGTTTAAGCTACCCGGATCACAATACAAGTCGGAACGAGACGAAACTCAAACCCGACTAAACAAATCCAATAAAAACAATATTAAAAATATAAAATTTTCCCAAAATATTAAAATATGAAAAAAGACCAAAATCATAATACATCAATTTAAATATTATTAAATAATCTAAAATTTACCAATTAATTAAAATCCTAAATAATTCAAAAGTCACAAAATGACCAAAATACCCTTAGCCTAAAAAGTTGTAAATAGTCATTCTAATCACATGGTTAGGTCCCCATGGTCAAGGTTAGTCTCTAGGCTCAACAGTTCTAGAGTTCACTAGCTAACACATCAAAACTATAATTTACCAATTTGAAATAGTATTAAATTAATTAAAAATTTCCATAAATCATAAATCCTATTATTAAATAATAAACTTTTACAAAAGTTTAAAATTACCCTCAATTTAGAAAAGTGGGTGTTACAATCCTACCCCCCTTAGAAAAATTTCGTCCTCGAAATTAAAATGTTCATACTCCTTCTAGGTCAAACCCCCACAATCAAAGTCTCAGAACTTAAACAAATCATACGATTTAAAAGGACGACATATAGGGTCATGGCATACGGTGGTAGTGAAAGTCTCATCTAGGTATACTAGTCATGCTAGACCAAAACGGCCATAGGGTATCAAACATACAAGCAATCAGGGGTGTTAAACTGAAAAAGATACAGAAATAACAAATCATCAAAACTGTAAGGCAGTCTACCATCTTATATGAAAAATGGTACTTATCAAAAAAATAAAATAAAGATAACTACCAATTATCTATAAAGGGGTACAGAAAAAAAAAATCAAAATCAAAAGTTAAAGAATGAAAGTCAATTGCATTGAAATCCAATCACAATATAGGATTCTCTTAATCCTGTTAAGACTAAATTGTAAGTTCTAAAAGTTATGTAGTTCGTGTGTGTATGGGTGTATGTAGACATGTTCATATGGTTAGATAGTAGGCATGTGTGTATGTGAAATATACATGAAAGTGTATAGGAAAATTTGGGTTTCAAAACAATAGCTATCAAGTTACACTACTCATGGCATATTGGTTAAACAATCTACAATACACAACCTATTTACTCATAACATGCATGGCTAACCATATATATATATATATATATATATATATATATATATATATATATATATATATATATATATATATATATATATATATATACAACCTATTTACTCATAACATGCATGGCTAACCATATATATATATATATATATATATATATATATATATATATATATATATATATATATATAGAGAGAGATAGAAATTTAGTTATGTATCTATATACATTATAACATGTATGCATAAACTCTATATATATGTCTATATAGATATATGAACATAACATAGAGAGGAAGGATTAGGTTTACATGGCAGTGTATACTAAGTTAGGGTGTGTGTGTCCTTGTACAGGATTATAGCTTTAGTATTGAAAGGATAAACCCAGTTTTAGTTCAGCATTTACATACAAAATCTGAAAATAAGCTAACATTTAAACCAGTGTAATATTAACATAATGCAGTTTCAGATTTTAGGGGTTTGAAACATCACAACCAACTCAATGCTCCCAACACATCCTAACATGATAGAGATAAAACCCTAACATACTATCCATACATTCAACAATGTATATACCTCAAAATATTACATTAAAAAAATGGCAAATTGAACTAAACATTTGGAATCCAGTATTAAGGGTTAATATGCACACGGTCTCAGATTTGACAAATTCAAACACAAAACCTAACCAATATCTTTAAGAATTGAAACCATGTATATAACATACATGTGCAGTGATGTAAAAAAATAACTAATAATATGAAATTTATATTTAAATTACGAATTTAAACTGGAAAAAAATAGAGAACTATTCTCTGATACTGTATTATGTCAGAGATATTGGGGTTTTGAGAATTTAACATCAACAACATATTAATATGTATTTAGATGGGTTGGTAATCAAAGTGTAACATGCATACGTGTCAGGCAAAGTGTCTGTGTCCGCTATATATATATTCTCATGTCCTAATATAAAAAATCAAATTCCATATCAAGACCAACATTTAGATTCCTACCAAGATTGCAAGTAGGTGATTGATGTAATCAAGACAGTTTTATTATTATTATTATTATTTAATACACGAATAATAGCAAGAAGAAAATAACGATAAAATCTGTTCTGCTTATTTGTTTAAAAGAAGAACCATTTTGAAACCAGAGCTATAATGTCAAATCCAGATAAGGTCTAGCAAAATTATCGATTCATTGTATTAAGAAGAAATTCATAGTAAGAAGTTACACAAGGTTTATAATACAGCTAAAGCTACTCCTAAGTTAAATAATGAGAAGCAAAACAAACAAAACAAACAATAATTCTTTTTTTTTTGAGAATGACTGAAACAAAAGTAGAGAAAACATGTTCAAGAACATTTAAGGTACAATCTGATAATCATATGCGTCTATCCAAAATCATGGTACTCTAAATCCTCGTCATACTAGTAAGCAAGGCTACGAAAATCACAAAGTCCTCGACTTAGGCACATACCTCTAGAATCATGGTATTTAAAATTTTTGCGATGCCGCTAGCTTGGCTGCGAAAACCTTAAATTCTTACACCCGAGAAATATATCCAAAGTCAGACTATATATCCTCACCATGCTGGCTAATATGACTGTAGAAGACTAGATTTCATAACTTAGATGACCTAGCCCATATAATTTCATCTTGGCAAAAATTAAATTAAATCAACAATGGATACCCAAAAATCAAATTCATTAACTAACCAAGAAAGATAAATATAAACTATTAGAATCAAATTTTGAGATATTTATAATTAGATTCTCAAGGGTCATTCCAGGAATCTCTCAAGGGATCCTAACTGTGATTGAGTACCTTCAAAAATATATCCTAATCCTACTGCAGGCTGTAGTGGTACTCTAGTTCGAATACCACTACACAAACTCGACCTGCATGGGCCACCACTAAAAATGTGTCATGACCCGCACCCACTGTGAGGGTACGAGTACGTAACGACGCCCAGCCTACGCCGCAGTGTCGGCGGTAGAACGCTGTCCTAGGTCAAACATCTAACAATATAAAGGTATATGTACAGTATATACACTCCGAATGGAGGTGACATAGCAAATACAGTCTCAATCACATCTAAGGTAGAGCATGATAAAAGATAGATAAAATATGAAATCCACAAAGAGATACCGCAGATAGAAGTCTAAGTGTCTAAGATACACAAACCCAGAAAACATCTCAAATCTCAAATACAGTAATCCATAAAGTAAATACAACTCAAGACAACTAAAATAACTATCTATACAATCTCTACTGTGTCTCCTCTAGGCTAGCAGGCAACCTCCAAGCTATCTGTAAAATTTATCAACAGGTCCAGTCAGGACAGGAACGAGTACAACTCATCAAGAAAACCCAAGTAATGATAGAGAACTATAAAGCAGTTATAAGCAGTTTTATTGATGAATATGGCAGTTTATATTTAGGTGATAGTATAGAGAAGCAGTAAGATACAAGGAAAGTAAAGTAACTAAAACAAGAGAAGAATGATGGCAATGAAGACTGTAAAATAAATCTAGCTGAACTAAGGTAACATAATAAGTACAGATAGTAAATGTAAACAAGTGCAAAACCTAAGTAAATCCAGACAACATGAATCTGATACCAGGTGATTCCAGTACAAGATGAGTCCAGTATAAGATAATTTCAGTCATAGTGATCAATGATTCCAGGGTGAGTCCAGCCTATACTCTAACAGTATATTTTAAAATATCGAGATTGACATGTAAACGGCTGTAGCTAATACGGCACATCACACACCTAGCCGGGTGTGAGATGGCTATCATTCTAGTAGATTCCAGTAGATTCCAGTTGGGAGATTCCAGATTGGGGTATGTCTACATGTCTTACTCAAGTATTTCCCCTCCCAGCAAGTACAAGTGAATCCAGGATACGACACGAGAATCGAGATGAGTCCAGCCAAAATATGATGATTCCAGAAATAGATTCCGGAATGATTCCAGTGATTCCAGTAATAAAGGCCAGATAAGTATGGTATGTGTGTCGCATACATGAATCCAGAAATATCCATACGTGTTGTAACAGAGAATCACATAAAACTAACTATAACTGAAGTACAGTAATTGACAATTAAATGAGAGAACTATCAGAGAATGTACTCGCCTGTATCCTGAGTATCTGAAGAATATCTACTGTCCGAGGAGTGCTGTCTGTCTCCTATAGAACAACACAAGTCACAATATGTCTAAAATGATAATAAGATGCAATTCAATACATTCTATATGAATCTAGGTCAATCTAGACTAAGGTCAACGTTTGGTCAACTCTAGTCAACCCTAAAAGTCAAACTAGGTCAAACCTAAGTCAAACAAGTCTAACAAGTCTCACTAGGCCTAACCAAGCCTAGGCTAGCACTCACACAATCACAAGATAATGTGAACCACAACAATGCATAATATAAAATAGATAATATATATAAATACATACCTTCATACATACATGCATATCCACATTACATACATATTTATATATATAGGCATATGTTACATCATGCATATTTACATAGTTACATAGATATATACATTCATGCACATTTATATACATACTTTTATACATTATATATGTTAACATTCATTACAATGCATTATATTTTACTTATGCCTTTGATTGATTGATTCATTCATATATGACATTCATTCATGCATATTACATACTTACATGCATCTATACATTATATACATTGTATATAACATGTAAAAATAGAAGGAAAAAAAGGGAAAAAACTGAAATAGAAAGGGAAGGGAAGAAAAATGTAAAAAAAAGGAAAAATAGTGGACATATACATGCTTGCATCATATATTCTACATTACCATACATACTATCATTATATATTGCATTATATTATTTATATATTATGCATTCATATCTATCATTACATGTATACCTTGCATTCATATCTAGCATTCACTATATAGTTTCATGCATACATTGTATATCATTCTTTCATTCATGTATTTATGCATTGCTTACATACATTATATTAATTGCATTCCTACATGCTTGCATTCAACCATATATATACATTAATGTAAAGAGGATATATATCATATATATATTATTTCATTCATCTAACATATCATGAATTACATATTCTATATTCATTTAATACCCATACTACATAGGCTCATAGGTTACACAAAATGCATATATCGTATAGTCACTCTTCTACTTAAAATCAATACTGTACCAATTGGGCATTCACTAAATCCTAAGATTAAAGTATGTCGTAGCCCTTTGTGTTAGCTTTCCGAAACTTTAAACGGATCACATTTTCGTGTCCAGAAGCTCCCGAAATCGCAAAAATACCGAAACACGTTCGTCTTTCGTACAGCTGACACTCAAATAATTCTACAGAAAGTTACAGAAAGAATTTGGCTTATTAAAATATATATTTGGAAATCTAACTTCGATACGGTTCTTTTAAAAAAACGAGAGATAAATCGGAGTTCTAAGCTAAAAGTTATGACATTTCAAAGTTGCTTTGGTTAATAAAAACGTGGATGAATATTATGACGAATTTGACAAAAGAAGACATATAGGCCAAGATACTTGGATACAAATATAGGTATCCAAATGAAACTCATTCTAACCATCCTAACTAAGATCAATCCACTCTCTAACCATTATAAAACTGAATTTAAATATCTATTTAAACTATTATCATACATACATACATATGGGTGTCCTAATTTGGGATCTATCAAGTAGGACACAAGACACATATCTAAAATCCTCAAGAGAGCTCCAAATGGCCTCAAATTTAAATCTAAATGGGACACATGCATGAGGATGGATCCTACGGATTCAAAACTAATTTATATGCAAAGGAAATCGATTTAGATGATAGATTTTACCTATTGGGAGTGGAATCCCAATGAAATCCTTTAGGACACGGCTCCGATATGAAGATCTCTCAAAGTGGATACTCCTCCTTGCACTCCTCTTCCAATCCTTGGTAGCACCCTTCCCTTGGAGAATGGGAATGATTGAGGGAAAGTTTGGTGAAGGAATGATTTGATTTGGAGATCAAATCAATGGGAAGGCTCTCTAAAATTGGGGAAGAACAAAAGGAAAATAAAAGAGGCAAGATTGTAATGAATGAAATGAATCATTCTCTCCTAAAGGTGGCTGCCATAAAGTGTCCATTAGGGCTAATGGGAAATGTCCTAATTGCCCCTCTCTAGTCTCATATGGTTAAGTTTAGACTAGGTTCAAGTTTGGGGGTCAAAATGATCTAGTTTTGAGTCTCTAACTTAACCATTCTAACATGATAAAAATTAGTTTAATTAACTAACTTAAATGTTGGATCTTGTGAGCCATGCTTAACTTAATATTGGGTCCCATCTAGAGTTTAAGCTACCCGGGTCACAATACAAGTCGGAACGAGACGAAACTCAAACCCGACTAAACAAATCCAATAAAAACAATATTAAAAATATAATATTTTCCCAAAATATTAAAATATGAAAAATGACCAAAATCATAATACATCAATTTAAATATTATTAAAATAATCTAAAATTCACCAATTAATCAAAATCCTAAATAATTCAAAAGTCACAAAATGACCAAAATACCCTTAGCCTAAAAAGTTGTAAATAGTCATTCTAATCACATGGTTAGGTCCCCATGGTCAAGGTTAGTCTCTAGGCTCAACAGTTCTAGAGTTCACTAGCTAACACATCAAAACTATAATTTACCAATTTTAAATAGTATTAAATTAATTAAAAATTCCCATAAATCATAAATCCTATTATTAAATAATAAACTTTTACAAAAGTTTAAAATTACCCTCAATTTAGAAAAGTGGTGTTACAATCCTACCCTCCTTAGAAAAATTTCGTCCTCGAAATTAAAATGTTCATACTCCTTCTAGGTCAAACCCCCACAATCAAAGTCTCAGAACTTAAACAAATCATACGATTTAAAAGGACGACATATAGGGTCATGGCATACGGTGGTAGTGAAAGTCTCATCTAGGTATACTAGTCATGCTAGACCAAAACGGCCATAGGGTATCAAACATACAAGCAATCAGGGGTGTTAAACTGAAAAAGATACAGAAATAACAAATCATCAAAACTGTAAGGCAGTCTACCATCTTATATGAAAAATGGTACTTATCAAAAAAATAAAATAAAGATAACTACCAATTATCTATAAAGGGGTACAGAAAAAAAAAATCAAAATCAAAAGTTAAAGAATGAAAGTCAATTGCATTGAAATCCAATCACAATATAGGATTCTCTTAATCCTGTTAAGACTAAATTGTAAGTTCTAAAAGTTATGTAGTTCGTGTGTGTATGGGTGTATGTAGACATATTCATATGGTTAGATAGTAGGCATGTGTGTATGTGAAATATACATGAAAGTGTATAGGAAAATTTGGGTTTCAAAACAATAGCTATCAAGTTACACTACTCATGGCATATTGGTTAAACAATCTACAATACACAACCTATTTACTCATAACATGCATGGCTAACCATATATATATATATATATATATATATAGATATATATATATATATATATATATATATATATATATATATATATATATATAAATTAAAAAAAAAAATATATATATATATATATATATATATAAAGAGATAGAAATTTAGTTATGTATCTATATACATTATAATATGTATGCATAAACTCTATACATATGTCTATATAGATATATGAACATAACATAGAGAGGAAGGATTAGGTTTACATGGCAGTGTATACTAAGTTAGGTGTGTGTGTCCTTGTACAGGATTATAGCTTTAGTATTGAAAGGATAAACCCAGTTTTAGTTCAGCATTTACATACAAAATCTGAAAATAAGCTAATATTTAAACCAGTGTAATATTAACATAATGCAGTTTCAGATTTTAGGGGTTTGAAACATCACAACCAACTCAATGCTCCCAACACATCCTAACATGATAGAGATAAAACCCTAACATACTATCCATACATTCAACAATGTATATACCTCAAAATATTACATTAAAAAATGGCAAATTGAACTAAACATTTGGAATCCAGTATTAAGGGTTAATATGCACACGGTCTCAGATTTGACAAATTCAAACACAAAACCTAACCAATATCTTTAAGAATTGAAACCATGTATATAACATACATGTGCAGTAATGTAAAAAAATAACTAATAATATGAAATTTATATTTAAATTACGAATTTAAACTGGAAAAAAATAGAGAACTATTCTCTGATACTGTATTATGTCAGAGATATTGGGGTTTTGAGAATTTAACATCAACAACATATTAATATGTATTTAGATGGGTTGGTAATCAAAGTGTAACATGCATACGTGTCAGGCAAAGTGTCTGTGTCCGCTATATATATATTCTCATGTCCTAATATAAAAAATCAAATTCTATATCAAGACCAACATTTAGATTCCTACCAAGATTGCAAGTAGGTGATTGATGTAATCAAGACAGTTTTATTATTATTATTATTATTTAATACACGAATAATAGCAAGAAGAAAATAACGATAAAATCTGTTCTGCTTATTTGTTTAAAAGAAGAACCATTTTGAAACCAGAGCTATAATGTCAAATCCAGATAAGGTCTAGCAAAATTATCGATTCATTGTATTAAGAAGAAATTCATAGTAAGAAGTTACACAAGGTTTATAATACAGCTAAAGCTACTCCTAAGTTAAATAATGAGAAGCAAAACAAACAAAACAAACAATAATTCTTTTTTTTTTTTGAGAATGACTGAAACAAAAGTAGAGAAAATATGTTCAAGAACATTTAAGGTACAATCTGATAATCATATGCGTATATCCAAAATCATGGTACTCTAAATCCTCGTCATACTAGTAAGCAAGGCTACGAAAATCACAAAGTCCTCGACTTAGGCACATACCTCTAGAATCATGGTATTTAAAATTTTTGCGATGCCGCTAGCTTGGCTGCGAAAACCTTAAATTCTCACACCCGAGAAATATATCCAAAGTCAGACTATATATCCTCACCATGCTGGCTAATATGACTGTAGAAGACTAGATTTCATAACTTAGATGACCTAGCCCATATAATTTCATCTTGGCAAAAATTAAATTAAATCAACAATGGATACCCAAAAATCAAATTCATTAACTAACCAAGAAAGATAAATATAAACTATTAGAATCAAATTTTGAGATATTTTATAATGAGATTCTCAAGGGTTATTCCAGGAATCTCTCAAGGGATCCTAACTGTGATTGAGTACCTTCAAAAATATATCCTAATCCTACTGCAGGCTGTAGTGGTACTCTAGTTCGAATACCACTACACAAACTCGACCTGCATGGGCCACCACTAAAAATGTGTCATGACCCGCACCCACTGTGAGGGTACGAGTACGTAACGACGCCCAGCCTACGCCGCAGTGTCGGCGGTAGAACGCTGTCCTAGGTCAAATATCTAACAATATAAAGGTACATGTGCAGTATATACACTCCGAATGGAGGTGACATAGCAAATACAGTCTCAATCACATCTAAGGTAGAGCATGATAAAAGATAGATAAAATATGAAATCCACAAAGAGATACCGCAGATAGAAGTCTAAGTGTCTAAGATACACAAACCCAGAAAACATCTCAAATCTCAAATACAGTAATCCATAAAGTAAATACAACTCAAGACAACTAAAATAACTATCTATACAATCTCTACTGTGTCTCCTCTAGGCTAGCAGGCAAACTCCAAGCTATCTGTAAAATTTATCAACAGGTCCAGTCAGGACAGGAACGAGTACAACTCATCAAGAAAACCCAAGTAATGACAGAGAACTATAAAGCAGTTATAAGCAGTTTTATTGATGAATATGGCAGTTTATATTTAGGTGATAGTATAGAGAAGCAGTAAGATACAAGGAAAGTAAAGTAACTAAAACAAGAGAAGAATGATGGCAATGAAGACTGTAAAATAAATCTAGCTGAACTAAGGTAACATAATAAGTACAAATAGTAAATGTAAACAAGTGCAAAACCTAAGTAAATCCAGACAACATAAATCTGATACCAGGTGATTCCAGTACAAGATGAGTCCAGTATAAGATAACTTCAGTCATAGTGATCAATGATTCCAGGGTGAGTCCAGCCTATACTCTAACAGTGTATTTTAAAATACCGAGATTGACATGTAAACGGCTGTAGGTAATACGGCACATCACACACCTAGCCGGGTGTGAGATGGCTATCATTCTAGTAGATTCCAGTAGATTCCAGTTGGGAGATTCCAGATTGGGGTATGTCTACATGTCTTACTCAAGTATTTCCCCTCCCAGCAAGTACAAGTGAATCTAGGATACGACACAAGAATCGAGATAAGTCCAGCCAAAATATGATGATTCCAGAAATAGATTCCGGAATGATTCCAGTGATTCCAGTAATAAAGGCCAGATAAGTATGGTATGTGTGTCGCATACATGAATCCAGAAATATCCATACGTGTTGTAACAGAAAATCACATAAAACTAACTATAACTGAAGTACAGTAATTGACAATTAAATGAGAGAACTATCAGAGAATGTACTCGCCTGTATCCTGAGTATCTGAAGAATATCTACTGTCCGAGGAGTGGTGTCTGTCTCCTATAGAACAACACAAGTCACAATATGTCTAAAATGATAATAAGATGCAATTCAATGCATTCTATATGAATCTAGGTCAATCTAGACTAAGGTCAACGTTTGGTCAACTCTAGTCAACCCTAAAAGTCAAACTAGGTCAAACCTAAGTCAAACAAGTCTAACAAGTCTCACTAGGCCTAACCAAGCCTAGGCTAGCACTCACACAATCACAAGATAATGTGAACCACAACAATGCATAATATAAAATAGATAATATATATAAATACATACCTTCATAAATACATGCATATCCATATTACATACATATTTATATATATAGGCATATGTTACATCATGCATATTTACATAGTTACATAGATATATACATTCATGCACATTTATATACATACTTTTATACATTATATATGTTAACATTCATTACAATGCATTATATTTTACTTATGCCTTTGATTGATTGATTCATTCATATATGACATTCATTCATGCATATTACATACTTACATGCATCTATACATTATATACATTGTATATAACATGTAAAAATAGAAGGAAAAAAAGGGAAAAACTGAAATGGAAAGGGAAGGGAAGAAAAATGTAAAGAAAAGGAAAATAGTGGACATATACATGCTTGCATCATATATTCTACATTACCATACATACTATCATTATATATTGCATTATATTATTTATATATTATGCATTCATATCTATCATTATATGTATACCTTGCATTCATATCTAGCATTCACTATATAGTTTCATGCATACATTGTATATCATTCTTTCATTCATGTATTTATGCATTGCTTACATACATTATATTAATTACATTCCTACATGCTTGCATTCAACCATATATATACATTAGTGTAAAGAGGATATATATCATATATATATCATTTCATTCATCTAACATATCATGAATTACATATTATATATTCATTTAATACCCATACTACATAGGCTCATAGGTTACACAAAATGCATATATCGTATAGTCACTCTTCTACTTAAAATCAACACTGTACCAATTGGGCATTCACTAAATTCTAAGATTAAAGTATGTCGTAGCCCTTTGTGTTAGCTTTCCGAAACTTTAAACGGATCACATTTTCGTGTCCAGAAGCTCCCGAAATCGCGAAAATACCGAAACACGTTCGTCTTTCGTACAGCTGACACTCAAATAATTCTACAGAAAGTTACAGAAAGAATTTGGCTTATTAAAATATATATTTGGAAATCTAACTTCGATACGGTTCTTTTAAAAAAACGAGAGATAAATCGGAGTTCTAAGCTAAAAGTTATGACATTTCTAAGTTGCTTTGGTTAATAAAAACGTGGATGAATATTATGACGAATTTGACAAAAGAAGACATATAGGCCAAGATACTTGGATACAAACATAGGTATCCAAATGAAACTCATTCTAACCATCCTAACTAAGATCAATCCACTCTCTAACCATTATAAAACTGAATTTAAATATCTATTTAAACTATTATCATACATACATACATATGGGTGTCCTAATTTGGGATCTATCAAGTAGGATACAAGACACATATCTAAAATCCTCAAGAGAGCTCCAAATGGCCTCAAATTTAAATCTAAATGGGACACATGCATGAGGATGGATCCTACGGATTCAAAACTAATTTATATGCAAAGAAAATCGATTTAGATGATGGATTTTACCTATTGGGAGTGGAATCCCAATGAAATCCTTTAGGACACGGCTCCGATATGAAGATCTCTCAAAGTGGATACTCCTCCTTGCACTCCTCTTCCAATCCTTGGTAGCACCCTTCCCTTGGAGAATGGGAATGATTGAGGGAAGGTTTGGTGAAGGAATGATTTGATTTGGAGATCAAATCAATGGGAAGGCTCTCTAAAATTGGGGAAGAAAAAAAGAAAAATAAAAGAGGCAAGATTGTAATGAATGAAATGAATCATTCTCTCCTAAAGGTGGCTGCCATAAAGTGTCCATTAGGGCTAATGGGAAATATCCTAATTGCCCCTCTCTAGTCTCATATGGTTAAGTTTAGACTAGGTTCAAGTTTGGGGTCAAAATGATCTAGTTTTGAGTCTCTAACTTAACCATTCTAACATGATAAAAATTAGTTTAATTAACTAACTTAAATGTTGGGTCTTGTGAGCCATGCTTAACTTAATATTGGGTCCCATCTAGAGTTTAAGCTACCCGGGTCACAATACAAGTCGGAACGAGACGAAACTCAAACCCGACTAAACAAATCCAATAAAAACAATATTAAAATATAAAATTTTCCCAAAATATTAAAATATAAAAAATGACCAAAATCATAATACATCAATTTAAATATTATTAAAATAATCTAAAATTCACCAATTAATCAAAATCCTAAATAATTCAAAAGTCACAAAATGACCAAAATACCCTTAGCCTAAAAAGTTGTAAATAGTCATTCTAATCACATGGTTAGGTCCCCATGGTCATGGTTAGTCTCTAGGCTCAACAGTTCTAGAGTTCACTAGCTAACACATCAAAATTATAATTTATCAATTTTAAATAGTATTAAATTAATTAAAAATTCCCATAAATCATAAATCCTATTATTAAATAATTGTTATGAAACCCTTATCTATTCACTATTATGTCATGAGTTACACATGACCCTTGGGATCATGTAACTCATGACCCTTGGGTTATGTAACTCATGACCCTTGGGTTGCCCCTTATACCTATATATATGGCCCTTACCATATGATGAAATGAGAAGAAGAAATATACTATTCTACAATTCTAGTTTCCCTTCAAACACGTTATCAGCACGATTGCTGAAGCAAGGAGAATCGACGTCCAGATCTCGATGTTATCCTTCCTTTTCCCCTAGTCGATCCGACCAGAGGCTGGTAACACTTCTTAAAACAAATTATTGGTTTTGTTCTGTTAACGAATTTGCTTCTTAGAAACAAAATAGTTGCTTCTGTTAGTATCTAATTTGCCTTCAAACAGATAGGCAAATCTTACATAGATCCAAAGAGCTACATATGCATCATGTATTCTGTACATTCAATATGGATCATACTAATTGTTGAGTGGCATCAACTCATGGACTACCAGTTTTTCATTTGTCCGTAGATGAAAATATTACTTTAGTACATAAGTTTTATTTTAGATGGAAATGTTTGATGCTAATCAGTATTTTACAGAACCTCAGTTCCAAAATGGTGTGAATTCCTTTTTTTTCAAAATCAATATTCTTTATTTTAATATGCATAATGGGAAGTAATAAAACTCTTCCCATATTGTATGTCTTATAGTGTTTCGGTTTGCTTTCCTAAAGGAAATCAATTGTAACATTTAGAAATACACAAATTTCCTGGCTAAGATTATACAAGGATTAAGTGCACATATATTTTATCTTCCTTAGTCAAACGAGAGATACGTACTAATGCAATTGGTCTCTCCTATTTTTAATGGAATGCTCATTACTTTTGTAAACATCGAATTTTTTTTTGGTTTCAAGGACTACAAACTGCCGCATCTAACTGAATGTATTGGTACATGCTGGTTTGACAAAATAAATTGTGCTTGATCTTAATTTGGTCAAGTTGCACATTTTGCCAAAAAAAATTACTATAATATTGACAGATTGCATATTAGCTTATGGACTGAACTGTTTTATTAAGCACCGTGGTATTTTTTATGAGCTCTGTAACATTTATGATTATGCATAAATATTTAATTTTAATTTATGCATGTTTTTCACATGATAGATAAAATGGCCAAAATAGCGAGTGTCGATTTCGAAGTACTAGATGCTGCTGAAAAAAATTATTTGAGCTGGCACGTGGACCTGAAGTTCCACTTACGTGCCCAGGGCTTATTAGCCACAATTTCAACTCCTCTTCCATCGGCTCCGGCCACTGGTACGGGAAATACAGCAGACACTGTTGTGGTTGTTTCTACAGTGAAAGTCTCTGATATAGATAAGGCGAAAGCCATTATCTACATCAGGAGACACATTGATCGGACCCTGAAGGCCGAATACCTCACTGTAGAAGACCCAAAGGAATTGTGGACTGCACTGGAGGACCGCTATAAACATCAAAAAGATGTAATCCTCCCACGTGCAAGGTATGAGTGGGAAAACCTTCGACTTCAGGACTTTAAGTCCGTAGCTGAGTATAACTCAGCTCTCCATAATATCACCTCACGCCTGAAGTTGTGTGGTGAAGAAGTCTCGGAGTATCGCATGTTGGAAAAAACTTATACATCCTTCCACGAGAAGGACGCAATCCTCATGCAACAGTACCATGAACGAAAGTTCACAAAGTACTCTGAATTGTACTCCACCCTGATGATGGCAGAGCAAAACAGAGAACTTCTCTTGGCCACTCATAACCTACGCCCTGCAGGCTCAGCTCCTCTCCCAGAAGCTCATTTTTCTTCCAAGAAGCAGAAGAAAAATAAGGACAGATCTAACATGGGGAATGCCCATAAGAGGCCGGCCAGAAGTCTACCCCAGAACAACTTTCATCCCCAGAGCAGCAAAAGTGGGGCAAAGAAAAAGTGGAAGAAGACCACAGAACTGATGTCCATTCCCAAGAAAAATTGGGAGGACAAATGCCACAAATGTGGCATGACTGGACACTGGTCCAGAAACTGTCGCACCCCATCTACAAAATCTGTATCAAGCGAGCCAGAAGTCTCAAGTTGAAACAAATCTGGTAGAAAAGCAGCCGTCTACTCAGTTCTCGACGGAAGACTTCGAGAACGACGACCTACTCGACTAGAGCCACTATCTTATTTCATGCTTTTAAAAACTTGTTGCCGCATTTTCATATTATGCTTCTCTTTTAAATTTCTTGAAAAATGATATTTATTCTTACATTTGACAAAGAAAATTTTACGAAGTCTCTCCGAATAGGCTCACCTATTTGGGTATGATGTCAGAAAGAACTTGAGGCTTGGTTCTTAAGAGGTCCCCGGTGACCCTCCTCCCTCATTTTCTCGCATGATCATATTCACGTAGAGCTACTGAAAGGGGTTGACCGAATATTTTTTTTTGCTCAAATTGTATTTATAATTATGCATTTTTCCAAGCAAATTATTGACCTCTCTATATCGGCCCGTCTATCGATATAAGAGAAAAAAAATTTTAAACAAAAATTGTATTTCAAAACCGTTATTTTAATTACGATTGTTTGTTGTTGTTTTTTCATAGATCTATAGATGAAGTGTGAATGCCTTGTGGACAGCGCCTCGACGCACATAATCCTTCGAGAAAAAAGCTATTTTTATAGCTTAAATGATTATGACGGTCCTGTTATTACGATATCAGGACTATCAAACATAATAGAAGGATCTGGTGAAGCAATTATATTGCTCCCAAATAAAATAAGACTAGTAATAAAAGATGCACTATTCTCTCCTAAATCAAGTAGGAACCTCATAAGTTTTAAGGACATTCGTTTAAATGGATATCACTTAGAAACAAATAAAATAAATGAGGCAGAATATCTGTATGTTACTCGTCTAAAAGATGGTTCAAAAACTATCTTAGAACGATTCAAGGGACTCCCGTCGGGTCTCTATCATACTCATATTCAATCAACAGAAGCTAACATAATTGTGCACCAGAAGTGTCATTCATCGTCAAAATTTAAACTTTGGCATAATAGACTGGATCACCCAAGATCAGCTATGATAAAACGAATCATAAGCCAATCCAGTGGACACAACCTGCAGAACCTGAAGATTCTTCAGAAGTATGATTACTCCTGTCTACCTTGTTTTCAAGACAAAATTATAACGAGACCATCCCTTTTGAAAGTAGGACTAGAGTCTCCTAGCTTCTAAGAGAGAATTCATGGAGACATTTGCGGACCTATTCACCCCGTAAGTGGTCCATTTAGGTACTTTATGGTACTTATCGATGCATCTACTAAATGGTCTTATGTGTGCCTTTTGTCCACCCGCAACTTAGCTTTTTCTAAGCTATTGGCACAAATAATTAAGTTGCGGGCTCATTTCCCCGATAACCATATCAAAAAATTAAGACTTGATAATGCGGGTGAATTTACTTCACAGGTTTTTCAAGACTATTGCCAAGCAACTGGCATCGAAGTTGAACATCATGTAGCTCATGTTCACACCCAGAATGGGCTAGCAGAATCTTTTATTAAGAGATTATAATGGATTGCTCGTCCATTGTTGATGCAGTCACAGTTGACTGTGGAAGCTTGGGGTCATGCTATATTGCATGCCGCATCACTTATTAGAATACGGCCTTCTGGAGGTCATATTCTATCTCTGATGCAGCTCGCTTATGGTTCACCTCCAAATATCTCACATTTGAGAGTTTTTGGTTGTGCTGTTTACGTCCCCATTGCTCCCCCACAGAGGACCAAAATGGGTCCACAACGTCGATTAGGTATCTATGTTGGGTTTGACTCACCCTCTATAATTAGATACCTAGAACCCCTGACGGGTGACGTATTTAAGGCACGTCTTGATGACTGTGAGTTTGATGAAGGATTATTTCCTAAACTGGGCACACAGTCTAAGAAGCCAGAAGCTTCTAAGATAATTTCTTGGGACACAAAAACTTTGTCTCATTTTGATCCGCGTACAAGTCAATGTGAAGATGAGATCCTGAAGATATTACATCTTCAGAACACTGTACATCTACTTCCGGATACATTTACTGACTACCAGAAGATTGTCAGATCACACGTCCCTGCTACCAACACGCCAGCTAGGATTGACATTCCCAAAGATGGATGCAATCCGCCGGCAGCAGAAATGGCAATACCTTAATTAAAAAGAGGACGCCCACCAGGTTTGAGAGACAAAGTCCCTCGTAAAAGAAAAAATCCTGGAGAAATTAAGAAGATCCCAACACAGGATGCTGAGCTCAGATCAGCTACCTCTCCCCTCCTAGTTTCCCCTGAAGAGGAACAAACAGAAGAAATATCATTAAATTATGTACGTACTGGAGAGGTACTGAACAGAAAAAGCACAGTCATCGACGACGATTTTACGTTCAATATTGCCGTTCACGTCACTGAAAATGACGATGACATCGATCCACGGTCTCTAGCAGAATGTAAACGCATAGGCGATTGGCCAAAGTGGAACGAGGCAATAGGAGTAGAGCTGGACTCACTCTTGAAACACGAAGTCTTTGGACCAGTAGTCCAAACACCTGAAGGTGTAAAACCTGTGGGATATAAATGGATCTTCACAAGAAAAAAAATGAACACAACATAGTTGTGCGCTACAAATCACGCCTTGTAGCACAAGGTTTCTTCCAGAAACCGGGAATAGATTATGAAGAAACATATTCTCCGGTCATGGATGGGAATACCTTCAGATTCTTGATCAACCTCTCTTCTCTGAAAAGCCTAGAAATGCAGCTCATGGACGTTGTGACTGCATATCTTTATGGCAATATAGATAAAGATATCTATATGAAACTCCCTGAAGGATATAAAATTTCACCAGAGAAAACAGATAGACCTCGGGACACCAATTCTGTAAGGTTACAAAGATCATTGTACGGTCTTAAACAATCAGGAAAAATGTGGTATAACAGACTAAGTGAGTTTCTTGCTACGCAAGGATTTACTAATGATAAAGTCTGCCCGTGTATCTTTATAAAAAGATCGGGAACATGATTTGTTATAGTCGCCGTTTATGTCGACGACTTAAATCTTATCGGATCTCCTGCAGAGATCACTGAGATATCTGAAAGCCTTAAGACAACTTTTGAAATGAAAGACCTAGGCAAAACAAAGTATTGTCTTGGCTTACAGATCGAACACCTAAAGGGTGGTATCCTGTTACACCAATCTACATATACACGAAGATTACTTAAACAATTCCACATGGATAAATGCCATCCCCTTAGTACACCAATGGTCGTTCGATCATTGGACGTAAAGAAGGACCCTTTTCGTCCACTGGAAGAGGGGGAGGAATCATTAGGTCCTGAAGTACCTTACCTAAGTGCCATTGGGGCACTACTCTATCTGGCTAACTGTACGCGTCCTGATATAGCATTTTCAGTTAACTTATTAGCCAGATATAGTGCAGCGCCCACAAAGCGCCACTGGAATGGAGTGAAGCATCTTCTGCGCTACCTCCAAGGGTTTATAGACCTAGGACTATATTACCCGAATAGTGGGACTTCCACTTTACTTGGTTATTCAGATGCAGGTTATAGATCAGATCCCCACACAGAGAAATCACAAACTGGATTTGTGTTTACTTTCGGTGGTACGGCTATCTCTTGGAGGTCCGTCAAACAGACCAGTGTGGCTATCTCATCCAACCATTCTGAACTCCTGGCAATCCATGAAACAAGCAAGGAGTGTGTTTGGCTTCGCTCCATCATTCAGCATATTTTGTCATCTACTGGCCTGAAGACTGGTGAACTTGAGCCTACTACCCTTTTTGAAGATAATGCAGTATGCGTAGCTCAACTTCAGAAAGAATACATAAAGAATGACAAGACGAAGCACATATCCCCCAAATTCTTCTGGACGCACGACCTTCAAAAAAAGGAACAAGTCAAAATACAACAAATTTAATCTTGTAATAACTTAGCAGATTTGTTTACCAAAACACTGCCATGATGTACTTTTGTAAAGCTTGTAAGAGGAATAGGGATGAGGCAACTAAAAGACCTGCAAGCCTGAAGCTTGTATAGATCAGGGGGAGTAAAACTATAGGATTGTACTCTTTTTCCTTAGGACTGATAGTTTTTCCCACTGGGTTTTCCACAGCCAAGGTTTTAATGAGACAAACTAAGTTTACTCTGGATCCAGCAGTATCCACCCCATTAGCTTATTGAATCCTGAAGTATTTCAGAAGTGGATCCAAGGAAATAGATGAATAAGGGGGAGTGTTATGAAACCCTTATCTATTCACCATTATGTCATGAGTTACACATGACCCTTGGGATCATGTAACTCATGACCCTTGGGTTATGTAACTCATGACCTTGGGTTGCCCCTTATACCTATATATACGGCACTTGCCATATGATGAAATGAGAAGAAGAAATATACTATTCTACAATTCCAGTTTCCCTTCAAACAATAATAAACTTTTACAAAAGTTCAAAATTACCCTCAATTTAGAAAAGTGGGTGTTACACGGACTCCCCCGCCGGAGCCCCCCCGGCTCCATCTTCGGTTCAGCCCCCCTCCCCACCGGGCTGGCTCCCCCGCCGGAGCCCCCGTCCCTCTCGGCCTCCCCCGCCGGTGCCCCTACACGCGGGGGGGGGAGACTCTCGAGCCGCGCGCCCCCATCGGGCAGTGCGCCCCCATCGGACAGTGCGCCACTTTGGGACGAGAGCCCCTAGGGCTGCGTGCCCACACCCCCTTTTTTCGGACTGGCCCAACGGCTCTCCTGTGTTGAATTTTTTGAATTTCGAAACAGTTCGAAATTTCGATCTTTGAAATTTCGAAATGTTTTGAATCACTGCAGTTTTTTGAAATTTGGTTTCTCCGAAATTTCGAAAATCCGCATTTCTACTTTTTGCTTTTATTTTCCTGCTCCCCAGGGCCCTTTTGTCTTTTTGGCCTGTACCTACCTGTAATGCTCTTCTAGAGCTCCTTCTAGATTTCAATAAAATGTCCTTTTCCACATATATATATATATATATATATATATATATATATATATATATATATATATATATATATATATATATATATACCTAAATTTTGTTTTTGGCTGGTGGCGTGGGACCGCCTGTTTGTTCTGTGGTGTTGGCTGTTTGGTTTTCTAATAAAATTCCTTTTCAATATATATATATATATATATATATATATATATATATATATATATATATATATATATATATATATACAAAAAAAAATATATATACACTATAGGTATATACTAAATAAATTTAGGTATATCTAGTTACTATATATATTAACACAAAAAGCGCAAATAAACCGACTGAATAAACCGAAAACGGAACCGATTTAATTCAGTTCGTTTTGATTCGGTTATGGGCCAATTCGGTTCAGTTTCGGTTTTGCTTATTTGGTTTTCGGTCAAATTCGATTTTCGCTTATTCGGTTCGATTTGAACCGAATTAACCGAATGGTCACCTCTACTTCTCTGTGCTAAGACTGCTAAAATTTTGGCGGTCTTTCGTAGTTCCAAGCCAGACTGTTTCATTTCTAGGACTGCAATTGCAATCTTTCGTCGTCCCAAACGAAATTGTTTCATTCTGAAGCTTTTAAATTCTACTAATGGAGTTCGAAATTTCAGAAATAATTTCAAACATGACTATTACTACAAATTATGCAAAAACATAGATTAAAGTTTAGGGATTTGAAAAGAAAGAAAGAAAAACCATTTTTCTATAATTAAAAGTTGTGATGGTTCCTAATATTTTTAAAGAATATTTTGGATATTGGAATATTACGAATTTTTGTGATAATCCCTACTTAACAAAATAGGTCGTCTCTTAATCGATAGGCCTAGGAAGCATGAAAAGAAAGAAAGAAAAACTTTTTCTCTTCTTTTTCTTTCTTTACTCAAGTTAGTTCTTCGGGTAGGAGTAAACACAGAAAATACTCATGACCTAGGAAGCATGGACATGCTGAGGAATTGGTGTATTTGTGCTTATTGTCATACACAACGACGACACTCCCAAGTACACTAAGACGTGCCAAACCACACGAACGTGTAACATGTTACCCAGCACCCAAACACATGAGTTTCATCCTCTACTCCAACAAACAAATTGAAAGCAATCATATTGTCAGATTTAAATTTTTTTTCTAACCGAACTTGTGCTTCTGTGTTATTGTAAGATCTACCTTACATGATTTTGTCTTACTCCGATTACTTGAGTTTTCAAATTTTGTTTAAAATGTTGACTACAAAAAAATATGACGATTCTAGAAAAGTTACACACATACCGTTTATTAATCCTTTTTTTATTTATATGATATAAATATTATCCCATTCATTAAAAAAGTTTTCAAAAGACATTCTAAAATTGTTTAAAAATCATGTTCAAGTATCAGTATTTTCACTTTCACTAACAAGTTAGGGTCGGGAGCACAAATAAGATACCTTGATATCTCGATGAAAGAAAAGTAGCATCAATACTAATCACATGTAAACAACTCCTAAAAATTATCAATGAATATCTTGAAACAAATAAAAATTCTTTAAAAGCTATTATTTTCTGTAGATTTTAACAAACATTTGCTCCCAGAATTTGTCTTGGTGATTGTAAGGCATACTCTTCAAGACTATTATATGCATCAATATAACTACCATTTATTTCAGCTAAAGCAATTTTTTTGACTTTCCAAACTTTAGAATATTTAATACGTATTCATTGTTTTCTATATATATCGTTTACAATTTGTGATGGACTATATGACTGATTATCTCTAATTTTATCAATTATCTTGTTTTTAACCTATGTAATAGTAGCTAATGAATAACATCCTACTGTAAGTCCTTCTAAACAAGAATGTCGACTTTCTAATATACGAATAATAAATATTTTTCCTTCATTAATGGCTTTAGTCGTATACGCTTCAATTACAACTTTGTTCATCACATTATATACAATTTCCAGGGCATTGTTGAAAGTAGCTGAACAAGTAAAATTATGTTCAATTGATATCACTTACAAAACTTCTAAATTTAGAATGAGTTTCAAATGATTTTTCGACAAATAATTCAAAAGTGCTAACATTATTGACATTTTTATCTAACTCATCATCTAAATTTTTAATTAAATAATCATCATTCTCATCATCATTATTACCTTCTAATATACGTTCTTTTTTCAATAAATGGAATAACTTGATAAGAACTAGTGCCAATATTAACAATTTGGTTATTAGAAGCATGTTGACTACTTGTATTATCAATTCTTGGTGATGGTGGAGTAACATTAATATTTATATGCGGTGATTGTAAATTAGCTTCAAGAACAAAATTATATGCTTCTTCACCATGTAATAATAAACAAGTAGAAACAAAAATGTGCTTTAGTATAAATTTGAATTGGATAGAAAAATGTTCGATAATAAGATTGTGTAAATTATCTAACGTAATATTCCGATAAGTTAAAAGAAGTTCGGTAAAACCTCCTTCGTAAGATAGCTCATTTAGTGTACCTTCGTGCAAGTATAATATTCATAGGCTTTGATCCATGGTGTAGAGGTTATAGAGCTTCTAAATGAAGAGCTTTTGAAAAAGATTATAGAAGAGTAGATGATAGAGAGCTTCTAAACGTAGAGCTTCGGAATGGAGGACTTGTGAATGTAAAGTTTCCGAATGGAGAGCTTCTAAGAGATAGTAGAGGAGTATGTAGAAAAATGTGTAGGAGAAATCTATTGTCCCTTCAATTTATAGCCAATAATATAGCCGTTGGAAACAGCCGTTGAGTCGACCGTTAGCTAACGTCGACCAAAATTCTGCCTAGTACTACTAGCGGAATGTTTGTCCGTAAACAATTTTACCAAACTTCTATCTTTTTAGGTAATTTTCTTTAAAAAAAATATTATGTATACAATTTTATGTTAATTGAATCTACCCAAAAAATAGAAGAAACAAAAAAAGTGATTTACTTAAAGACCTATAGTTAAATTCTAATTACTATAATTACCACTAGCATATTCCAGATCGTGGTAGTGATCAAAATGGTCATTTAAAGTTTGGATTTTTTTGCATTAGTGCACTAAAAAGTATGAGTAAAATGAACAAGTAGTCCGAAAGAAAATGAATCCATACCATTTGCAAAGTATGGTTACTACAATTACGACTAGAATATTTCAAAGTGCAAGTAAATTTTCGATCTTTTTTCACACTAGTCCAATGAATTTACTGTAAACTTTGAATTTTTGTATAAAAAAAAGATTGAATCTTTAACACTTCAAAAGAAGCTTTACCTTGTAAATTACAAAAAGTTGAACTAAAAAAGATGATTTCCCCCCCAAAAGAATTGTACCTGTTTGTGACAATTAAGTAGATCGGGATGAACAGTTCGTGCTGACGATGCTGACGTGCTAAGTGCAAAGTGCGCCAACAAAATGTCACATTACGCCTCATGAGTCCGAGTCCGAGTCGCTAAGCCCCTACGGGGCATAGCTCCATTGGAAATTAATTTCCAAGAGCAAAAAGCATGAATGCTTCATTGTTGATTTGGCCTTTTTTTCACTAGAAAAATATTCCCACATGGCACACCCATGTGCACCTCCACACCACTTGTGCATCTCTAAACAAGAATAGTTTATATATAGAGATACATTTCTTTTGGCCTAGCCGATGTGGGACTAAAGTTTTCAATGCAAAGGCCAAAATCCCAACAATCCCCCACATATCTTTATATATGGGTTTGAGTGTTCCCCACAGTAACTGTCCATCATGCATTAGGAGAGATATCGCTGACGATTTGAATCTTCCCGCATGGGTCAAACAACAGACTATAATACAAGAATGGACTAAGCCTTGAATTCTGTACCATAGCTAAAATTCTTTCCACTCACATAATGTAGTTACATGTGCTTCTGGCTGCACATTAAAGGTCCTGTGCCAGCCTTTTTCAGTGTATAATTTTGGACGTCTACAAGTTTACCCTCAAGAGACGGCCTGATATCTCTTTCCATACAGTATAGGTGAGTTCTTTGTTAAAGAGACATGCATGAAGCGCTTTGCGCTTCCCTTGCGGTGCTACGCCGCTATGACATGGCCTAAAGCCGAGGCATTATCCCTACCGGGAACCTCATCGCAGTGTCATACTACTGTAGCATGAGGTCACCGTCCCTTTGTAGTGCCATACTACCCAGCATGAAGCCTTAGGCTCCCTTGCGGTGTTACGCCGCAACGACATGGCTTGCAAGGCCGAGGCTTTACCCCTATCCGGGTACCTCATCGTGGTGTCGTGCCACTGTAACATGAGGAACTCCTCCCCTTTGTAGTGCTAACTACACCCCTTTAATTTCAACATACAGCATTAGGCTACCTGTCTATTTGAGGTGCTACGCCGCTGTGACTTGGCTCGCAAAGCCGAGACATTACCCCTTTCGGGAACCTCATGGTGGCGTCACCCTACAGTAGCATGGAGTTCCACTCCTTGTAGTACTGCTCTACCGTGCTTCCTGTAAAGCACACCAGGCATTCACTCTGCCTGAGAACTCATTAAGGCGTTTAAGCCAACCTTTCCACAGGATTCGTTTTCCGCAGAAAACAACAGTAGACAACAGTGGTTGTAGGTACGTAACCTCTCCATGCCCAATAGGACATGTACCTACCGTTCCTGATATTCTTCCGATTAATGGTCCTTCCTTGAACCAAAAGCTAGATGTCTAGTAGATTTCTTTTTGAACTAATAGCATAAAATTTTATGGTAGCATTGCAATAATACAATATCAGAATGCCTTCAAGCTCATTTTAGTTGCTGTGTCATCGACCAACTGGCGCTTGAGGCCCTTGGTGAACGGATCCGCCAGGTTTTTCTGACTCCGAACATCAATCACTGTAATTATACCTCTCTTGATAAGATCGTGTACTGCCCTGTGCTTCAACCGCACAGTCCTCTTCTTCCTGTTAAAGAGGTCATTTGATACCACCGCCGCAGTCGTCTAGTTGTCGCAGTATATCGGTATTGTCGGTATTTGCGTCCCAACCACTGGAAGATTATACATGAGCTCCCGAAGCCATTCTACTTCCTCCGTTGCGGTATCAAGTACAAAGAACTCAGATTCCATGGATGACCGCGAGAGTGCTTCTTCGACTTCCACGATATAGCAGCTCCACCCATTGTGAAAATGAATCCACCTGTGGACCTCTCGCTCTCCACCTCTGAGCACCAGCTGGCATCACTGAAGCCTTCTACTACCGGTGGATCTCCGCTGTAGTGCAGTGCATATGCCTGAGTCTTCTTGAGATATCTCATAATCCGTTTCACAGCTTTTCAGTGCTCAATGCCTGGGTTGCTCGTGAAACGACTCAGCATTTTTACGGCGAAAGCTATGTCAGGCCTTGTGGCAGTAGTGGCATACATCAAAATCTCGATTACGCTCGCGTACTCCAGCTGCCTGACGCTTTTTCTTGAATTAGGCTTCAGCTTCAGATCACACCTGTAATGCGTATCGATCCCTGGAAGATCCTGATACCCGTAGCGTGTGATAATATTCTCGATATAATGAGACTGTGACAGTGCTAGTCCAGTGTCTGTTCGGATGATCTTGATCCCTAAGATCATATCAACTTCCCCCAAGTCCTTCATATTGAACTTACTCGAGATGAACTTCTTTGTCTCCGTGACACAACCCATATCCGTACCTAGGATCAGCATGTCGTCCACGTATAGACAAACGATCACACCTCTTCCATCAACGAACTTTGTGTAAACACACTTGTCCGTCTCGCTGACTATATAGCCATTTGACCTTATAACCTTGTCAAATTTCTCATGCCACATCTTGGGAGCCTGTTTAAGACCGTACAAGGATTTCACCAACTTGCAGACTTTGTCTTCAAGACCCTTGACGACAAATTTCTCTGGCTGTTACATGTAAATCTCTTCGGTCAGCTCGCCATTTAGGAAAGTCGTTTTCACATCCATCTGATGTATCACCATCTTATGTATCGCTGCGAGAGCAATCAACATTCTGATGGTGGTCATCCGGGCAACTGGAGCATACGTATCAAAGTAGTTGATCCCCTGCTTCTGAGAATACCCCTTGGCTTACCAACCTAGCCTTGAACTTGTCAATAGTTCCGTCTGCTTTCATCTTCTTCTTGAAGATCCATTTGCATCCGATGGGTTTAGCTCCTTCAGGAAGATCAACCAACACCCAAGTATTATTTGAGGTGATGGAATCAATTTCATTGTCAATCGCCTCCTTCCAGAAAACTGTCTCTGGTTTTTATCGCCTCATCATAGGTAAGCGGATCTGCTTCCACATGATAGGTGACAAAGTTATTTTTGAAGTCCTTCGGTCTTCTCACACACTTCGCTGACGGCTCAACGAGTTCTGGTTCAACCGTTGTTTCAACAACATCTTCTTGGACTACTTCTTCATTGAAAACTTTAGCTTCTTGCGCACCCTCATTGTTCTCCGGAATATCCGCAAGAACAATGTTCTTGTGCCTTGCAAATTTGTTTTCAAAATATTCTGCGTCGCGAGATTCAAAGATATGATTTGACTCAATATCAAGAAATTTTCGAGCATCACTCTTCTCGGCATAACCCAAGAAGATCGTCTTTGTAGTCCTTGTTCCAAGCTTCTGAATCTTCAGATCTGGAAGCTTGACATATGTCAGACACTCCTACACTCGAATGACATTCAAGTTAGGTCTGACTTTGAACCAGAGTTCATGAGGAGTAATGTCTGAAGTTGCATGAGGCACTCTATTTAGAATAAAAATGGCCGTCAATGCAGCTTCTCCCCAGTAGCACTTTGGAAGACCCGCAGTCAACAACATTGAGTTAATCATTTCTGTCAACGTTCTGTTCTTCCTCTCTGCTACTCCGTTTGATTGAGGAGAGTACGGAGCCGTAGTCTCATTGATAAATTCTATGTTCTTTGCAGAACGATGCGAATTCATGAGACTTGTACTCTCCATCTCGATCACTTCTTATTCTCTTGAGTTGTTGTCCAGTCTGCCGCTCAGCTTCGGCCCTGAACTCCTTGAACTTCTCGAATGCTTCGTCTTTCGCCTTCAGCAAGTAGACGAACGCGTACTTTGAGAAATCGTCGATGAAGGTTATGAATACTTCATCCCTGTCTTTGTAAAGAACTATTTGAAGTCACATATATCGGAGTGTACTAACTCCAGAAGATCTGTACTTCGATTAACCCAAGGAAAGGGTTTCCTTGTAATCTTCGTTTGAGCACAAACTTCACATTTTTCTACCTTACCCCCACACTTGGAGATAAGTCCTAGACTAGACATTCTGTTAATTCGTTTACAATGAACATGTCCTAGCCTATTATGCCACAACTCAAGAGTATAAGCAGAAGGAGTGATTGCATTAATTACATTGGACTGATTTACAAGCTGAATTTTGAACATTCCTTCAGTATAAAAAGCTTTCCCGAAATATGTTCCCTTAATAGACATCACCACCTGGCCAGCATTGATGTCCATCCTGAGACCTGCGTTGCAGAGTAGGTCTCCCGAGATCAGGTTCTTTGCGATAGCAGGTACATGCTTCACACCTTGAAGCGTCAGAGACTTCCCCGGAGTCAGCTTCAAAACCATCGTTCCGATCCCTAGCACTTCAGCTTGTGCCTGGTTCGCCACCATAACCACTTCAGAAGTTGGTGTATAGGTGGTGAACCACTCCTTGCTGGAGCGGACATGGCAGGTGGCTCCAGTGTCTACCCACCAGTCAAAGTCAGCCCCCACCGTATTGACCTGCGCAATCATAGCAACAACGTCAGTGATCATAGATACCTTGCTAGGCTCTCCTTGCTCTGATTGCTTGGTCTTTGCTTTGCATTCATTCTTGAAGTGGCCCTTCTTGCCACACTTGAAACAAGGTATCTGAGATTTTACCTTCTTTTGCTTGAAGGAAGTCTCATTCACGTTCAGATTGTTAGGGTCCTTCTTCTTGTTGTGGGAAGCCGCATGCTTTCCCTTTGGTTTTCTGGTATGAACCAGATTGGCGTTAGCTAATTGCTTGGACTGTGCGTCTGCCTTCAGTTGAGCCCTCATCTGGTCCTCAACGTAGATTTCCTGCAGGAGATCGTCGAGAGTGATCTCCAACTTCTTCCTATGCATGTTTGCATAGAACTTGCTCCACCCAACAGGGAGCTTCGAAACGATCCCTCCAACAACATACTTGTCGGGGAGGGGCATCGCCTCGTCTTCCAACTTCTGTCGCAGTTTCAGGAACTCCTTTACCTGCGGCAGCATTGGCTTTTCGTCCTCAAAGAACCACTTGTGATATTTCTCAACAAGAAATATCTTGCTACGGTTCTTATCATCCTCGTACAGTTTCTCCAGAGACTCTCAAATCTCTCTGGCAATAGTCTTCTTTGAATATGATTCAGCAAGGGAGTCTTCCATAGCATTTAGGATCATAAGCCTATAAATGCTATTGTCCCTTCTCCATTTGGCCTGGTTCTTAGTAGCCGCAGAGATTGCGGTTGCAGATCCAGTCTCTGGAACTGTAGGTTCCTCCTCAAACATCACGTAATCAACTTCTCTGAGTTGAATAATGAGAGTAACCTTCCTCTTCCAGACTTGATAATGTTCTCCATCAAACTGTTCTAACTTTGTGAAGTTAGGATTGATGAGTGCAGCATTCAAGTTTTCCATCTCGTTAATTAAGCTTTGAGATTGTTAGTTCCGGGACAATTTTCGATGGAAAACTGAAAAAATGAAACGATTGTAAAAACGTTTCTAGCAACACTTTAAAGAAGGTGCTTGACAGAGATCCGTGGAGGATTCTGTATAACGAAAATCTAAAAAGATTTCATTATAACAGCAAATGAGAGTAGTACTTCTAAAAAGAAGTATCCAATCAAATTGCTAGCAGCAGCAACAATGACAGACGATGGATGGAAGAACAGCCTGCTGGGGTGAATGATCACCGTTGCTCAAAGCTTAATTCGTCCCACACGAACAGCTTCCAGGAACCAGCAAGTTCGACGGAGAACTTTGGAACACTCCGCTCTTCTGACTTCTCGGATGAAGCACGAACTCCTGTACAAAGTAACGCTGGTATAACACTTCTTTTCTCTTTCAAAGTCTGTGGGAATTCATAAAGAATTCTGAACACTTGTATTTTTCTTATCTATATACACTGTGAGAGATAAGAGACCTTATATAGGCCCGCGCTGCGACTGCCCAGTTAACAGAACGTTTGGGACGTGAAAAAATCGCTCCGAACGTGCTGTAACCGCTCAGATCATGCACAGACACGATCTGAGTCAACTGGTGCACAGCGCGTGCCACTTGTGCCACCCGCGCAACTTGCGCACCAGCACACACCACGCGCACCTTGCACACCGCACGCACAACGCGCACAACGCCACTTGCGCACTCTACGCAACCTGCGCCAACCGCGCGCCAACAGGCAGCGCCACTGGGCCGCGCAACTGGACGCGTCACTTGACCGCGCCATCTGGCAGCGCGATCGGCTGCGCAAGTGGCTCGCGCAACTTAAGCGCACTATGCGCCTAGCGACGATGCTGACGTGCTAAGTGCAAAGTGCGCCAACAAAATGCCATATTATACCTCATGAGCCCGAGCCCGAGTCCGAGTCGCTAAGCCCCGTAGGGGCTTAGCTCCATTGGAAATTAATTCCCAAGAGCAAAAAGCATGAATGCTTCATTGTTGATTTGGCCTTTTTTTCCACTAGAAAAATACCCCCACATGGCACATCCATGTGCACCTCCACACCACTTGTGCATCTCTAAACAAGCATAGCTTATATATAGAGATACATTTCTTTTGGCGTAGCCGATGTGGGACTAAAGTTTCCAATGCAAAGGCCAAAATCCCAACACTTCTTGCTGATCAAAATTTAGCCAAAGATTCATTCTATATTTATAGATTGGATCAAGACTATCTTTCTATTATTTGTATTCTTGAGTTACTATTAGTTTGAAGAAACTATCCTATGAGAGTATGTTGGTTACTCCTACAATTCATTCTCTCCACAAGCTTAACATGGCTCATGGGGGTTAAATGGTTTTGATTTTCACTGCCTATTTTGTATTTGCACTTAAAATCATTGTGGACTGAAATTGAAGGGTCTAAAATATTTATTATTTTATGCATGATACATAAAGGAGTTTGTCTTAGGAATTATGTTATTTGAAATGGTCCTGTTTAGGTAGATGGAGTTTGTTACTGACATTTTGCCAATTCCCTAGGTTGGGACCAAGGACTTCTCGGTATGTGTGTGGGTGAAAAAAGAAAGCTCAAGATACCTGCAAAGCTTGGTTATGGAGCTCAAGGATCCCCTCCAACAATCCCAGGTAACTCGGGCCATCTCATAGCCTATTAAAACTAGTAGAACTCTTACCAAAAGAATGGTATAGGTCACTAAGTTACTTCCCATTATTCGTTTATAGTCCCCATTAACATCATAGTGGTATCTGAAGTTTGCCGTTACTCTCTTGCTCGACACTCCTTATGTACTTATTGGATATTATTTTCTAAAATTGTCAGGTGGAGCTACACTAATATTTGATACAGAACTCGTTGCTGTGAATGGAAAAACGTCTGGTGAAGGCAAATCCACAAGGGGTGATAGTGAGCTATAATTAGCAATACTGATCTTAAAGTTTTGGAGCTAATACATTTATATTGAGACATATAGACCAAATGTCTATGTTTAGTACGGATAATTTTTAACATCACCTTGTAAAAACTGTTAGTCAAGCAATATGTTTTGAGTGAAAGATGGTTTTCTTACTTGTCCAACATCAAAAGTGCAATTCTCTTTCTGAGTATTCGCAATGCCAGGCTTCTTCCCATATATGCTATTTACCAATTCCTTTATGCAGATCTACTTGATTGGAGTTCTAATTTAATGCACATTTGATGGTACTAGGAATTGTTCACTTAGATTTCGACTCGTTTTTATGCTACCTGTTTTATTTTTGATGAAATCTCCAGTCATTTTGCCATTGACAATCACCAAGTAACTCTAGAGGAAGGAACCTTTGGTGTGAAGCAGTTGGCTACGATCCTGTGAGACCATGTTGGATTCAGCAAGAACATCTACAGAACGCAGTGAAGGAAAATAACATGATACATTGATAGCTAAATCGAGGTTTCTCACCTTTGAATCACCATATTGCGTTCGTCTGTAGATGTTAGCCTTACCATGAACATCCTTTTGAAATTCTAAAGAAGGGCCAGACTTGCCTTTGGATTGCCAAGGTCTGGACCCTAGTTTGCGGTTGCTCAGTGGACCTCTTGGAGCGGTCACTGCCTTGGATTGCAACGGAATCGACTCACTTATCGAGAATAACAAGAGTCAAGCAAGGAACCTGAATCTATAAATCAAGCCTCGACACTCACCAAGTTTAGGAACTGGCGGTTGTAGAACATCTGGATATAATTATAACGCTGTTTGGCTTGCCTTTCCTTGTTATGTTGGTTCCAGAAACTATTAGACAGATCCCATGTTCAGCACTCTGTTTGGATATATCTTTCATGTTTAACTGCAAAAAACCTATCTATTGTCAATCAAGAGCAAACTGGTATGATAGTAGTCTGTCGTTGTTGTCACCATTACCATTAGTTGGAGTTCTGCCGGATCCTCTCTGCATTTCTCGAAGAAATTGGCAATCTTGTTGCTAGATTGGTCTCAGTTACCGGGATTGATATGGAAGCCAGAAACCCTGTTGATGATGATCTCTGCAGGCCGTCCTTGGTTGGTTGCTCGTGGTCGGCAGGCCACAGTTCATCGCCTCGATGCATCTATATATCTCACTATTGCGGTACTTGTCAGAGTCTGTTCTGCTATCCATCTGAGTCTTTTGACGGATCGAAGAATCCGACAACCACTACGAGATTCACCAGGTGACGCAACCTTCCTTCCTGCGTTTATTGGTACGTGCTTGTGATGATGAAATAAGCAGCGATCATATATCGATCGGCTGTAAATTGGCATTGGCATTGGCATGAGAAGTGGTGGTACTTGGGGTCTAGTTCCTTCCATTTGGTGTCTGAATCTTTCATTACTTGGTCTCTCTCTCTCTCTCTAGAGGCATGTATATTCCTGTACCTCAGTTATATTCCATGCTTGCTTGCCATGGGAGAAGCCACCATGTTCCCGTCAGTGTAGTTTCCGATGATCAAGTGTGTGATTGTGGTCGCAGCATCCTAAATAAAGATCAACATAACATATTCTTCTTCTATGAAATTGACAAATGAAAAGAAGAAAAAAATACAGACCAGTATGGATATTAAGACTCTAGGTCTTAGGATATTTGTGTTTAAGTTTCCATAGTAGATATAGTTAGTGTTTGGATCTCCAATAAGTTAGAATATTTGTGTTTGGATCTCCATAGTAGACATATTTAGGGTTTGGGTATTAGACTAATGGTTGAATGTTAAATCCAACTAAAAAATGAAAAAACAAACAAACAAAATAAATAAATAGAACTAATAAATAAAATAAATAACCCAAAAAAGGAGAAAAACGAAAAATATGAAAAATAAAAAAAAGGAAAACACGAGAAGAAAAAATGACGAAATAAAACAGAAAAAAAAAAGTAACAAGGATGAAAAAACTAAAAATGCCGTAAAAAAGGGGGAAAAAAAATCTAAACAATGAAAACGGATTAAAAAAATAGTAATCATTTTTTTGTCAGAGAAAAAAAAAATTCACCTATTCTTAAGGGATATGATTCCCGTACCGAGTAGGCGAGTATTAGTAATTTACGAATTATTTTTTTAACCTTAACATGGGAATAGATTTCCATAATAAATTTGTCCGAAATATTTATATTTTAGGTCTCATATTCCCGAATAATCCCATAATAAATTTATTCAAGTCATTTTTTTTTGTTTTTTTCCTGTTCTTTTTTCGATTTTGTGTTCTTTTTTTCCCTCTTTTTCTCCTTTTTTCTCTCTCTTTTTCCTCTTATTTTGATTTGTTTTTTCATATTTTAGTTGACTTTTGAATTATGTATTATGGAAACTCAAACACAAATATCGTAACTTATTGGATACCCAAACACTAATTATGTTTATTACGAAGACCCAAACACAAATATCATCGGTTATTGGAGACTCAAACGCTAATATCTATTATGGAGATCCAAACACAAATATCATAACTTATTCGCGATCCAAAGTCTAAATATCCCTATTAGATACCCCTACCTGCCAATCCTTTTGAGTTTTTTTTTTTCTTCTTCCTCCTCTTTTTTCCACTTATAAGAAGTTTTTGCAAAATTTTCCGAAAAATACCACAAGAATCTGAGTTGTGAAGGAGCCCTTGCTGCTTAATCCTAAGTAGCAATTCCTCCTCAAATGCTTTAACTCGGTCCAGAATGTAGACAATCTAGCAGCAACAATAGAGTATATACGTATGTATGTGCATTGTGCAAGTAACCTAGCAATGTCTATTGATTGATTCAGACATAAATACTGGATTGGTTTCTACACCTAACCACCAGTATCCGGCAATCCAAGAAGTTGAAGATGGTAGTAGCTCTTCCGAAGAACTACTACATGTTTTGAGCCTTGTTAGTAATCACCCGAATAAAACGCGTATTATACACAAATTTTTCCGTATCTTACATAAACGTATAATACTTACGTACTTTTGAAAAATTCGAATTTGTACGCAAATTTTAAGCCTGTGGCGTTTTAAACGCGTACCGTACAAATTTTAAAAAAAATCGGCCAAAAAAATGTGACCAAAAAATCCAACAGTCGTGACTTTCTTGACTCTTGCTGCTATTAGATATTAAGACTGACACAATTCTAAAAAATTATCAAAAGAAAAGAAAAAAAAAAAGTCACACAGTAATCAAAAAAGAAACCTACATGTTGCTTGCAACAATCAAAGAAAAACCTTTCGATTTTTCATCATCCAACATCTTATTTCCACACTGAACTCTTGTTTATAAGGAGTAGAGGTGGGTGGACCCTATATATATGTCGAATTTTTAGTGTCGAATTGGTTCATATGAAACGTACTAAATACGAATTAAATCTGATCCGAATGTTTTTCATTAGACGAATTTTTGACCGAATTTTACTTATATTGTGCCGACTTATACTCGTATTTTTGCCGTTCCGAATATTTTCCGTTCGCCGAATTGCTAACAAGGGTTTTGAGGGGTCCGGTGCTTGAAGAACTTGGGAGAGATCTCCTTGACTCGTCGCCCCATCCCTTCTCCAAACCCACTCCACTCTTGAAGTCTACAAAACCAAACAGCGAGAAAATATATGCAGTGTTAACCTTCAAGTGACTGGTTAAGTGACTGGTTGGGTTGCGATTATTTGCAAAAGAGAGGCAAGAAAAGTGAAATCATATTTTCCAAGACCGTGAATCTACGAACCAAACCAGAGAGACATTGATCATCTTTAGGAGATTCCTAATTTTCTTTCAAGAATTTCAGACTAATTGAAAATAGGCTCGTCACAGGTATGTAGTTCCACTTGCTGCAAGGAAAAACCAGTATGCGCTGTTGCACCTTCCAGAGAGAACAGCCAAGATGTGTGGTCTCCGTAACAATGTAAACTTGCTCTGGTTCTGCTACATTAAATGTGCAAAGCATCCAAAAGTGAACCCTTTGTTCTGGTGCTGCTTTGGCAGCCCTTTTATTTTCAATTGTGACGACAACCTTGGCATCAAATGTAATTCTCAAGTTGAATTCAAATTCCCTACACTGCCTTCTCTTGGCACACAACCTTCAGTTTTTCAACATCCACGACAAGCTAATCAAAAGAATAACATGAACACAACAAACATAATTTTAACTGCCACAAAATTCAGTCCTAGATAATCCAGCAAAAGTAGAACAGCCCCCCAACAATTTACGTCAAGCACATACTCATACTGGCATGGATACACGCCCAAGAAATAACACATGCAAAGATGGTCAACTAATTGGCATCACATTAGGCCAACTCCAAGGTTATCCATTGTCATTATTTCTTAACATTTTTAAACATAACAATTACCACAACATTGTAACGCCAATAGAAAATATAGAAGTCTCAAGATTTTAGCTATCCCACTTTGTAAAACAGAAAACCTTAGATCCAGCCCTAGAAGTCTCAAGCCGCACTATCAATGCTCATAGGTTCAGCCTCCTGTTTCGGAACTCCATTTGGTGCTCCAGCTTTCTGTAGAAGGCACAGGAAGAAATAAATTACTTACTACTACTAAGCATAACCAACATATGATCCAAGCAAGTCCAATCAAGAATTCAGACAAATGGAAACTTACATCTGATTCCATGTGCTCTAGCTTGCTCATTTTGGCAAACATGTTCCCATAGAACTTGGCTTCCCTCTTATTGTATTCCTTCATCTTTTCCTTCAGAGTCCTGTATTCTAACTTGACATCCCTGAAGAACCCACAGCCAAGGCCCACCACAAGCCCGTCAGCTTTCACAGTGGAAAGGGGAAAAAAGAGAGAATGAAACACAGCAAAATATTAGAGAGCACCAAGTAACAGACCTGTTATCAGGATCAATCTCGAGGGCTTTCTTGATATCAATCTCGGCCAAATCGAGATCAGCAAGCTGGATGTAAGCTTGGGCCCTCCGATACAATGCCTTCACGTTTCTACTATCATTCTCCAGCACCTGCCATTTTACAAATTTCAGTTTCAGCGGTAATGGGAGGACATCCACCAATCGAGGGTACTACTGACAATTAAGACCTGATGAAACAAGAAAAAGGCAAAGTAGACAAAAGTTTTACCTTAGTGCAAAGCTTCTCTGCCTGTTTGTAGTCTTTAAGCTTCAACTTACAGGCAGCATTATTGAGATTGCAAGTCACTTTCAGCACCTTTGACTGCTTCTTTTCATCTTCGCTGAATGAGCTATCGTACTCTATGAGCTTTGCTGCCTGGTGTATTGGAAATATAACAACAGCAATCATATATAGTATCAAAGGCCAAGAGAATCTACAATAGAGTTGAGAAATCTATTTATTTAGTTACTAATCAAGGGTTACAACCAGTAGTTACCTTCTCGTATCTTTTTGAGGCCCTTGCATATTTGCCCAACTTGAACAACGCATTACCTTCTTCCTTCTTTTTACCAGCTGCTTCAATTTTCTCAGCTGTGTTCATGTCCCACGACTCCTTTTCCTGAAATTGAAAATAGGGATCTCATAGGTAGGGCATTCAACGTGAAAGATGAACAACACAACGGCCTCATTTTGTTCGCGGAAAGGAAACAAACCCCTTGTTCATTTCCTTTCCTTTGGGAAATTGTAATTCCCATTCATTCCTTCTTCGGTGTTTGGAAATGCCAAGGAAATTGGGAGGGAAGTGAATCCCTAGAGTGGGAAAGTGAATCCCTAGGTGGGTGGGGGGAACCACTTTCCCCCCACTTTTCCTTTCCCCTAGGAACCAGTTTCCTTTCCCAAACATTTTCTTTGGCATCCACAGATAGGAAATTACTTTACTTTCCTAATGCCATGATTCCGTGAACCAAACATGGCCTAAGTTCGTACCTTCTCAAAAGATACAAGCTCAAGTTCATATACTACAGTTGAGTTAGCAGGTACAACAGCAAGTTCCTGCTTGGACTCGGTCGATGAAAAAGCATGCTCTGGTGGAATCGTCACCAGGGCAACCTCTCCCTTTTTCATGGTCGTCACAGCTCGGTCCAATCCTTCAATTACTTGTTCTGTCCCCATTTAATAAATTGGGATCAGCAAAAAAAAAACCTTGTTTACCAAAAAGGGTGGAAAACAAATTATAAGATCAACAATTACCCTCATCAGTCTTCCACTCAAATGGTGTTTCCCCGTCATGACCCTTCTTCACGAAAACAGTTCCATCTTGCAGCTTTCCAATCAGCTTCACTGCAAATAACATATTGGATGTAATAAGCTAACATAAAGGAGCATCAAATAACATATTGGATGTAACAAAACCTTTTACAACAGCCCCATCGTTTGGACGCTCATAACCCTCCCCTTCCTTGATGATCTTCTTCAGCACCTTCTTATCATCACCAATCTCCGTGACAGTCTTCCATGAAGCCAATTCAAGCTCCACATTAAGGGTCGCATTTGGAGGCACCGCACCTTCCTCGCCAGAAGCTGGCCTGCCCTTCTCGCCAAATGCATCTGTTTCGCAGATGCAATGTCAATGTTAGTCAAATGACTTAACCATCCAACAGAAAAAACTATCTGCCTAAGTACAAATCACTATACAACTCACATTGGGGTTTTATTGTCAGAAGAACTTTTTCATTCTTCTTCATAGTTTTAACAGCTTTAGCAAGTGCAGGACAGAAGCAACCTGTATGAGCATGCTTTTGTTAGCAAAACATCACTGTAATCGTCAAACAATAACATTACTATAAGATAGCAGTCCCAAATCAAATACTAACCATCTTTCACTGTGAACTCGGTTCCCTCTGACTTAGATACGAGTGTACCATCCTCAAGTCGAGCCTCGTATTTCACTGCAAGTCCAAGAAAACAAACATCATATCCAACTCAGAAAGCAGCAGAAATGTAACAGAACAACCTAACAATTAAACCAAGAGCGATTACCTAGAACTTCATCAAGGTCCTTGGGGTTCTCCCACTTTTCTCCTTCCTTCAGGATCTTCTTAATGATGCCTCCATCTTTACAGATGTCCTTGACACTAGACCAGGAGAGGAGCTCAACATCAAATTGGAGTGTGGCATTGGGCGGAATCGTGGGGGGAGAACCTGATTCACCATATGCCAACTCAGGGGGGATGGTGAAGATCGCATTCTCTCCTTTCTTCATTGTCTTGATACCTTGATCCCATCCCTTTATAACTTGTCCTGATACGAACAAAAATATGAGTAGAAAGAATATAACAGTGACAAACACAATGCTAGCAATAATGTCCGAAGACGACATGGTGCAAAAGTTTGAGGTAAAAAACACTTAACATAACTAATAAGCATGACAATTGGTGTCAGCTTAGTAGTTGACATGGAAGTTACTTCCTGAAACATTTGCTTATTTAACATCCAATTTGCCACATGTTTCTGTTTACTCTCAGAAGACTACATAAACAGAAACAAAACCAAGGCAAGTTGTAGAGTCAAATGCTTCAGATCGTTTAAAGAATGATAAGAAATGGCAACCTCCAAAGATTATACCATTCATATCAATGAACTGACATCTGCCATTCTGTCAATACACATCCCTCACAGCCCCGAATACTAACCCCGTCATTTCTTAAGGGAAATGATATATGATAGTACAAAAGAGATGAACTGAGCATGTAAAACCTATCCTACATAAATAATTAGAACCCACATCAGCAAGCGACAATGGGGATAGTCTTCATAATCACAGACTTAATATTTCTAGGGAAGGCAAAATCTTGGGTTCAAAAGAGGCGAACGATGATTGCATGTTTCACAACAAAAATAGACGGCCAAAGAGGTAGTCTACACACACACACACACACACACACACACACACACACACACACACACTCACTTAAATTTTGTTCCAAAAATGTCCTTGTATATGTTTACCAATTAAAAATATTCATTAAATTTAACATGGGTAGTTAGGTAATTACGTATTGAAAAAAGTAAGGAGACTGGTGGTTTGCTTTTTCCAAGTAAGTCAAAAATTAATTAGTATTGTTTGTTGTCTTTGCTCTTGTCAAGTAGTAAACAAGGTTCAAAGTATCGGGATCGGGATCGGTATCGGACAGTTTCTAAGAGTATCGGTATTGGCAGTATCGGCTGTATCGGCGGTACCGGATCGGAGTATCAGATTTTTTTGGTATCGGTTGTATCGACGATATTAAATAATTATTAATAAATTAGGAAAAAATAATTTACATATTTAAGCACTATTTAAGTATTTTCTATGTTTTTCAAGTATAATTGAATTAAACATTAAATAGTGTACAATAATAAATATTGTTAAATAGTATATATATCCACAAAAAAATATTGCAATAATATAAATTGTTAAATGGTATATAATATTGTTAAATAGTATATTATAATCTGAATAATTTTCTGCCTTTAGTGTTGTTAGATGTAATTTGCAAATAATTTTTCATCTATTTATAGAGATTTTATTGCAAATGTTACCAATTTTCATTACTGATTCCTAGATTTGACGTAAATAATCTTTCTTTACCCTTTTTTTTGTTTCGAAAGTATGTTTTTGGCAGGGGTAAAATTCGTTTTTGATATTTTCTGGTATTTTGAATTCTCGTATCGGCCAGTATCGGCCCGTATCAGCCACTATCGGCCCGTATCGGCCAGTATCGGCGAGTATCGGCCCGATACGGACCGATACCATAAATTTTCCTCCTGGATCGGCCGATACCGATATTTTTGGTCGGTATCGGATCGGCCTAGGCCAAATCCGATCCGATACGGCCGATACGTATCGGTATCGGCCGATACTTTGATCCTTGGTAGTAAACAATTAAGGGACCATTCTTTGCTATTTTCAAGTAATACGAAATACGTGCAACACACGTGCCTATATATATATATATATATATATATATATATATATATATATGGAATGTTAGGGGCAATGTTGTGAAAAGCGCGCTTAAGCACCACTTAAGCGAGATTTAGAATTAGGACGCCTCGCTTAATGAATTTTCGCCCCAGAAAAGAAATCAACGCTTAAGCACGCTTAGGCATCGCTTAGTAGCGCTTCGCCTCGCCTTAGGCGTCTCGCTGAAGGATTTCTGATTTTTTATTTTTTTAATAAACTGAACCGAATATTTTGTTATTTACGTAATTGGATAGTTGAAAAACTTTAAGTAGAAACTTTAGAGAACTTTTATGTCTGATGGTATTTTGACGACCATGTAGTATGTACGCACTGTGTGACTTGTAGTTTGCATTTTGATTCTAGTATTTATATTGTTACTTTGCTTGATTAATAATTGCTATTGTTATTCATGCATATACTAATAGGATTATATAAAAAAAATATTAAAATTTATGTGTATATACTATATAGAATATTTTACATTTAAGAGCAAAAAAAAAAAAAAAAAAAGTGAGACGCTAACTAAGCGCAGCTTAAGTGCTGCTTAGTGGCCATTAAGCGAGGCGACAGCCTTGTCGCCTCGTCTTACCTCACGCTTAATACAACATAGGTTAGGGGCCTTGGTGCTAATATCCAAGAAGGGACGGCCCTTGATGACTGGCCTACAAAAAGGCTATGTATGTATAGCAGAAGTAGGGGCGGTGCTGAGCTCATGTAGAGCACCGTACATACTATAAAATAATAATAATAAACTAGAACAAAGGCAAATTAAAAAAACCGTCACCACCAAAAATTTAACAAAGGACCTTATATATACAAGCCTACTAGTAACCACTACACTACACCATAATTGTTTTATATTAGGTAGGACATATAAAATATACTAAGTCTACTTACATTATAAATTTTAATATATTTATATTTAAACTAAATTTTTTGGACTCTGCAGATCTGTGGGCTTGGACGATCGTCCTAGCTCAAGGCCGACCTCGAGCAGAAGGAATTTATAAGATCAGCTTTCTGTGGAATCATATGGCTGCCCAATGAATATGTAGTTATTAACCTTGAAACATCAGCTCATATGACCAACTCTGAAATTGTCAGAAGGCAAAGATAATTGGGTGTGTTTGATTGCAAGGTGGAAAATAGGTTGAAAAGAAATTAATTCCATGGAATTATTTTCCTAGGAAAAAAATTCCATGAAAATTTAAAAATTTTGCATGGAAAACTTAATTTGGGTGTTTGATTGTCATTATTTTCCATGGAAAATGGTTATTTTCCATGGAAAATGATATTTTCTTATAGGTTGGACAAGTTTTATTTTCCACCATTTTAGAAAAAAAATATGAAAAATGATATTTTTTGGAAAATAATTCCATGGAAAATATAAGCTATCAAACACTATAATTGGTGGAAAATTTGTGATGGAAATATTTTCCATGGAAAAAAAAGCCCAATCAAACACAGCCTAAACGTAATGAACACTTTGAGATAACAATGAACTACCGATAATTCAAAATAAATAAAATAAATAATATACGGTAAAAAAAAACTAATTTCAAGCATAACCCCTGCCTGGTCTCAGTTTGGTTCCCAGGAAGGAAAGGAAATCAATTCTTTGCTCTTTCCTTTCCTTCATGAGATTATAATTCCCATTAATTTCCTTTCCTGTGTTTGAAAAGTTCCGGAAAAATGGGAGAAAAAGTGAAAAATTGGGGGTGGAAAAGTGAATGCATGAGGTTAGTAGAGGAACCCCTATTTTCCTTTCCCTGGGAAATCATTTTCCTTTAGGCCTCGTTTGGTTCGCAAAAAGGAAAGGAAAGGAAATTAATTCCTTGTTCATTTCCTTTGGAAAATTGTAATTCCCATCCATTTTTTTTTTCCGGTGTTTGGAAATGCCAAAGAAATTGGGAGGAAAAGTGAATCCCTAGAGTGGAAAAGTGAATACCTAGGTGGGTGGGGGGAACCACTTTCCTCCCAATTTTCCTTTCCCTTCGGGAATCAGTTTCCTTTTCCAAACATTTTCTTTGACATCCCAAGATAGGAAAGGAATTACTTCCTTTTCCTAATACCATGATTCCGTGAACCAAACATGAACTTACTGCTCATTTCCTTTGACATCCAAAGGAGGAAAGGAATTTCCTTTCCCAAGGGCCTGATTCCACAAACCAAACGAGAAGTCTAGAAGAAGCAAGCAATCAAAACACAAACATGTTGTAAATATTAAACCAACTTAGAAGTCTCGACATCTACATACATAAATGCACATCGCCTACTTGAATTATAGGTCATTAACAAATTCAACTCTGACTTCTTCAAGAAAAGGAAAAATATATCATTGAGATTTGAGAGTATAATTGTATGTACCTTGACCGAGCTTGAACTTGAACGGCTCTCCACGATCACGGCTGGAATCAAACTTCGAGCCGTCAAGCAAAGTTCCAGTGTAGTGCACTGCAGCCAATCAAAACCCCCACAAATAAGAAAAACCTGGTATAATCTAAATGTACAGAAAAAAAAAGAAAAAAGACCCCCCATTAAAGAGATTAAAGAGACCCACAGAGCAAAGATCAATGCTTTCCCTAACAAATTGTTCATTTTCCGCCAAATCAATCGCATACACACAACGACCGCCATGAAATATCACTGAAATACCCTACAATTGTAAAACTAAACAAACCCAAAATGACAAAAAAAAAAAAGGGGATCGAGAGATGCCCATATCCCAACATCGAACCCAAATAAAACGAAGAAACAATCAACACCCAGATCCCAAAATCGACAGAAATCGAAATTAAACATCGATCAAACGAGCCTACGATAATCGAGAGAGAGAGACCTTCGACTTCGTCGCCGACTTCCGGGGTCTCCCATCCTTCTCCTTCCTTGACGAGCTTCTTCTTGAGACCCTCCTTCCCGATCTCCCTCTCCTCGCCAGCCTTGAGCGTTGGGCTCTCGTCGGGGAGGTCCATCATGTCCTCCTCGTTCATCATCGGCTCGCCTCCGGCGGGGAAATCGAAGTCATCGTCCATTGGCGGAAGCTAGAGAGAGAAAAAAGGAGAGTTTTTTTTTTTATGAAATTTAGAGGGAGGAAGAGAGCAAAGCTTTGGGTTTTGATCTGGTTTGATACAAGTGTGAGGAGAGAAGGAAGGGGGAGGAGGAGGATTTATTGGGGGTGTGGGGTTCTAGAGTGTTCTTTAGAGGAGATCGAGTCTTGGGAGGATGGTCAGGATGGTTCCAGAGACCTACTACTATTTGGGAGGATGGTCAGGATGGTTCTAGAGACCTACAACGCCATCAGTCCGGCGCCTTTGCTCGATGTTGCCACCTATAATACCATACCATTGTTGTTTGTTATATACGTTTGCTGACGGTTGGGCTATGTTTGGTACCGTAGGAATGAAAAAAAAGTGGAAGAAAGAAAAAAAAAAAAAGAGTATATCTTTTTAGAGAGATTTTTTTTTTTTTTTTGGTTGGTAGTAAGGATGAAAAAGATAAGATATGTAATTTTTTTGTTTGGTACGAAAGAAAAAGTGGAAGAAAACAAAGTAAAAAATATAGGGTTTATCAATTCTACCCTCAACTAAAAACACTTATTTACTATTTGACTTCATAAATAATTTTTAAATAATAATTCATATGGGGGTATAATCTATTCTTCTATTCTACTATATAATAGGAAAACTTTATGGTGAAACTTTTGAATTCCTAAAATACCCTTGAGTATTTTATAAACATGATGTTATTATGTCAACTTGCATGTCATTTATGTTTAAGAGTCAAAGCAATAAAGTTTGCATACAAGTTTTCTTTTTTTCATACAACTTTTCATGTTTCAATCATAATAAAATTTTCTATTCTTACCATTTTCCAAAGATTATTATTCTCAATAAAAAATTAAAAAAAATTGTACTTTGAATCTCTTAGCATTGTAACAAAAAGCAAACATACAAGTTTTCTTAAAAAAGATGACAACATGAATCTCTTGGCATTCTAATTAAAATACGTACAAAGTACGTACATGTAGACTAGTTGTTAATTGTTAATTAATACAAGCCTCCATTTTTTCTTCCACTTTTCCTCCAACTATTGAGGGGATTGGATTTCTTAGGTTATGAGGAAAAAATAAATCCTCCACTTTTCCTTCCTTCCTATTTTTCTTCCATATCAAACAAGAGAAAATGAATCTTTCCCTTCACTTTTTCCTCCTATATTTTTTTTCCTCCCACTTTTTTCTCCTACCAAACACACCCTTAGGGTTTAGGAAAGAAACATAAAAAATTACATACAGAGCATTGTATTTAGGGGTAGACCTGTCAATTGGGCCGGGCCGGCCCAGTCCGGCACGAGCCCGGCCTGAAAAATTGGCCCATGTGTCAGTCCGACCCGATTAATCGTGGGTCCGGGCCAGTCCGGCCCCCTATATTGGGTTGTGCTGGACCACGTATATTGGCCCAATATATAGACCCGGCCCGGCCCGACTCGAAGTCCAAGCCCAACCCGACACGGCCCGACCCGACACGGCCCGGCCCGAAGCTCAACCCTGTTGCAACATCCCATGTACAATCTCTTTGATTTGTCCCAAATCCTAGCAACTAACAACAGTGTTGTCACTTTCACAAGGAAAAGAAAAGAAAAGAAAAATATGTACACAACAATGACTCTGCCCTCCAAATATGACTTGTACCACTGCCTAAAGCAACAAGTGCAATGGTGGTGGCCTCTGTTATTATTATGATTATATAGTGTAGTAGTGAATTGAATTGAAATGAAATGAATGTTTGAACTGAATTGAAATGAAATGAAATTCAATTCATTTTAATATATATTAGTTGCAAGTTGCTGCAACAACAACATACATGCATGCATTCATGAATGATATATGTATATACGAAAATGAATTGAATTAAAATGATGGCCTCCAGAGCGACCAGCCAGTTTCTTATATTGGGTCGTGTCCGGCCCGGCCCGACCCGAAGCCCACCGTGCCGTGGGTCATGTGCCGGGCTGGGCTTAATATTTTCATCCATAGCCCGGTCCGGCCCGGCCTGCCACAGTTCATGGGCTCAAGAGGCCCGGCCCGGCCCACTTGACAACTATATTTAGGGGACGTTTGGTTCAAGTTTTGGAGGCTTAGGAATGGATTTTGAATTCCTTACCCATGTTTGGTATGTCTAGAATTGAGAATTATGAGGGAATAGAAGGGGCTTCATATTCCCATGGATGTGGGAAAGCTATTCCCAAGTCCCCCTTGGGAATAGTTTTTGCATTCCTAGGAATATTGTTTGGGTATTTTGTTTGGTCGCTAATACCATCATTCTACTTTCAAAATTACAACTTCTATCCCAAACATGTGAATGGTAATATACATAATGAAATTAGTGAAAGGGTATTTATGAAAATTTAAACAAATCAAGATTTCTATCCATGTGTGAACCAAACATGGGAATGGAATAATTAAATTTTTGGGACTAAATATTCCCAACATAATCAAACATGAGTATGGGAATGTTGAATTCCTTTCCTTTGGGAAAGAAATAGGAAATTGATTTCTAGAAATACAAAAACTCCATCTAAACGAGCCCTTAAGAGAAACGGTTAGTAAAACATAGATGTTTGGAAAATTAAAAAAGCGACCCAAAACGTCATTAAAAAGGTGCAAAATAAGGCCCAAAACGTTCTTAAAAAGGGTGTTTCTTTGTTTTGTAGAGAAACACCCTTTTAAAGAACGTTTTCAAGGCTAATTCCTATTTAATTCCCTCCCAACTTATTAACTCCCTCCCGCCAGTATTAAAACGTTTTCGTTACATATACACCCTTTTAAAGGATAAATTTATAACATTTTCTTTACATATCTCCTTTACTTCCTTCACCCACCCAACCACCTATGCAGTAAATTGGTTGCAGATGATCATAATTTAGATTCATCTTTTCAAAAAAAATATATGAACTCCAAAATTTGTGACAAATACGCCCTTTTAAAGGGCGTTTCCTATGTGCCCAGGCGTTTAAATCGGTTTAGGAAGGATTCGGAACGATTTTGGTGGTTTAGGAAGGGACAATGATGTATGCACTATAAAAACGTCCTTTTAAATGACGTTTTTGGTGCAAAACAAAAAAAAACCCTTTAAAAGGTCATTTTGTGTATGTGATAGTAATTTTTGAAACTTCATTGCTCTCGGTGCAATTTCAACGAAGTAATGTTGTATATGCAATTTTCTGAAGAAACATCAAGCCCAGGGGCTATTTGGTTACATGAAAATGAAGCCATATTTTGCAACCAGCATATTTTGAGATTGGATTTATCAAATCCAGTGTTTTGTTTGTCCATAATTTTGTAAACAAGTGAAGGACATAATTATAACCCTACTTCCTATCATGAGGAAGTAAAGGATATTGTCCTCCTCTTACTTTCTTTCAACTGTTGGAGTTAGTGGGTTTCCAACCTATGTAGAGAATACCACGGAGTGTGACGAACGTCATCCGTGTGTCGGAGAAGTTCGAAGATGCGACGAGTGTAATTCGGAGAAGCGGAAGAACTCGCAAAACTGTAGCTGAATAGTTTTGTCCAGATATGGCATTTTTCGGGGTTCATAATTGTTCTGGCTCAAAAGTGCTTAAAAATTCAGAACTCGGGTTGAGTTTGATGTCGGGGGAATAAAGCATCTTTTGGGGTGATTTATACACCGTTGGATTACATCGGACAGTCCAGATCTATTGTGAGATTGAGGGAATATATATTAGGTTTCTCCTAACCTAATCCCAATTGAGATCATTGCAAAAAAAGAGGCAAGAGTGCTTTGAAACTATTTAAGAGAGAAAAGGGGATTGACTGCTATGTTAGAGAGGAGATGGATTCAGATAATCCTATTCGTCATCTTTGTTCTTCGTGTGTGTGTGTATGTAATCATATTTTCATCTTCAAGGACTTGTAGTGATTTGTTTGGATCAGTAAGGAGCTTGCGAGGAGTCGTCGTATTTTTTATTCCATTAGTAGAGGCTTTTCAGGGTTGGACTCCGATCGTTCCCTTGTTTTTTTACAAGAATTTTTGAAGGCAACTCTAGAGGGCAGGTCAATAGAGTGTTTGCCACAATTATCCAATAAAATAAGTCTAATTACTGATTAAAAATAATAACAAGCAAGTATGGAAAATGTAGTGAGTAAGAAGTCACAAATGCCAATACCGCAATGTATACTAGTGTTCCTCGTATAGGAATAATCCACTCCCAGGTACTTTTGCGCGGTATTGATCCACTAGTTATGAAATAGCATACAACACAAGCTTTGATCTGAAGTGCTCGATGACTTCTTACAAATGCAAGCCTTGATCCGAATAGCTTGACGACTTCAACAACCACAACATTTGATCTGAATGTCTTGTCGACTTCAACACTTTAATGAAAAGCGAACTTGGAGTTTTCAAGTATTTACAACTCGAACAATTTTTAATCGAACGCTGCACTTAGGCACTTAGGCACTTAGGCACTTAGAGGGCTTTTGATGTTTTGGAGATAGGAAAGGTTTGAGCTCTGGTAGTATCTCAAATGAATATATGAAAGTAAGAACGAATGAATGAGATTGAGTTAGAATTCCATTTTATTTATAGGCTTTTTTCTGAACCGAGTTCGAACAGAGTTATGTTCCCAAACGTTCAAAAATCTGAACGCTTGAGCCTGGTCTTCAAGAAGAAAGAATCAAATTAGGGTTAATGGTTTGGGCATAGTGAGTTTGGTCCTAGTTCGGTCAGGGACCAAACTCTGGCCGAGTTTTGTCTTCCTGTTTCTAGAACGTTGTGAAGGTGTAATATGTTGACTTTTTGGTTGGTTTTGATTTGGTTTTGGGTAGGTGTATTTGAGTAGACTCGAGTGCCATCTTGTTGCCAAGTACGACTCGATTTACATACGTCCTTGACTCAAATTAATTATAAAATTACATAAGAAATTATAAAGATCCAGATGCAAGGTTGTGATTTGAATTGTGCTTCGAGTTGACATTATCAATTGGGTCAACAATCTACCACATTTTGATAATTATCAACCTGTGACTCATACGGCAATATTTTTTTGTTACGAATAATAAGAACAACTACAGCTCCTCCAAAATGTATCGAACCAAATGTATTGAACCATCAATAGAGTATCATATTGTTTCTCATGTTCTCCCCCTTTGTTATTTCATCAAAATGGAATGTTCTCCCATAATCGGTGAAGCAACACAACAAAATAATAAAAGTAAAGCAACATAACATATAAAGAGTGATAATCCAACATAACATAGTAGCAAAATAACATGATTGATATTCTTGTAAAGTAGATAATATCAAAAATACACCAATAGATAACCAAATGAAATAGTGCATACTAACTGACAAAGTCCATACTAAATTATCTAAGAAATAACATGTTTAAAAAAACTACAAGGTGGTGCATAGTCTCAAATAAGAAAAAAAATACTACATGTAGAGCATGTAAGAACGAGCACCTATAGAGGTGGGGGGGGGGGGTGAATAGAGTGCGTGTGTGCAGCGGAATAATAATAATCACTTAAAAATCATATGACAGTGAACAACTAATATGAAGCAGGCCATATGTAAGTAAATGTGTAAAGTAAGGAGATTAGAAAAAGCAAACTCAAACCCCCGAATTTATACTGGTTTTCCTATGAGAGGACTAGTCCAATCTCGAGTACTATGCTCGATATTGAATCCACTATGCAGTGAAACACAAACTTTGAATCCGAAGTGCTTGCAACTCTTACAACATGTGCTTTTAATCTGAAGAACACTACTTCAACTTCCGCAAGCCTTTGATCCGAAGGATTTATTGACTTCAGAAATAGGATAAAAATGAATTGGTTTTCAAGACTCCTTTACAACTCGACCAAACTTCTAGATCGAACCGAAACTGACACTGGCTTGGCTAGGCGTCGTAAAGGCTTAGATTTGAAAGTGTAAAGCTCAGAGAACACTTAGAATAGAGAATGAGATGAAAAGAATATGAAACTTAACTCTATTTATAATGTTTTTGTAGACCAAACTCGGGAAGAGTTCGGTTCCCAAGCGTTCAAAAAATTGAACGTTGGAGCCGAGTCTACAGGGTGACTTGATCCAATGAAATACTGGGTCAGGGTGATCGAGTTCGCTTGCCCTATGACCTGGTTGGTCAAATTGTAAAATGAATTAGATTTTAGGTTTGCGCTTTTATAAACGGGCAGGCTTTTTGTTTTTATGGATGTCAAGCCCCAATCCCAAAATATGTAGGACTAGGGTATACAAACATGGAAGCTACGTATTTAACTAGACTCTAGTCTGACTCAAATATGTATAAGTTGTGTAAATCAAAACATGTGTCCATGTATTCATAATAATATCTTTCACAACACTAACTATACTATGAACTAAAAAAAGAAATAACTAGATAATAACAGACAAGGTAGCATCACTAACGATACCTGAAGATCCCGAAGATATAGCTCCCGATATGCATATGTCAGATCTCAGCAAATACCTGAAAGAAAGCAAGCAATAACCTGAAGATATCACCATGTCCTGAGAGAAACGTAGTAAAATACATAATATACATGCCAAAATAAAATACAGTAAATAACATGAACTGAACAATAATACAGAGACAATTAACACTAAATCATGTCCAGCTATTATATGCAATATACTTTGAGGACGACGTTCGCAAGCGCAGGTATATCCAAATAGGGTAGGTGTATACATATTGTCACGACCTGATCCCAAGATAATGGGTCCAGTCGGATCATGCCTAGCCTGCACCGTTGTGAGACGACGGCAGTAAGCTGTATCAATCAGTAGTAACTCAAGCACAACATTCTAATCTGCGAAAATTAAAAACTTCTATTTAAAACATATAAATTAGAACTAGATGTCTATCTAGAACATCCACACAAGCAGAGAAAGTATTTAAATTAGTGCAACTTGTCCTTTATTATAATTTTTAAAACAAAGAAACTAAACAATAAGTACAGTTAGAACTCCTGGGCTCCCTGTTCGGGTTCAACTATCACCTCAGAACCCAGGTCGGGTCCAAAGTAGGAACTAAATGTAAGCTCATCGTCATCGCAGTCACCTAAAAATGTTGGTCTCCAGTCAGGAGGAGAGCAAGAACATATATATATATCTAATCCAACATTTTAATAAACAACTAAAGATGCAAGAAGCAGTTTTTTAACATAATTTATCTTTTCTAAATAACAATAAAGAACCAATGAAGCAGTAAAATCTCTAGGAAGCAATAATAATGCAATCTACAATTAGCAAGAGTGTTTTGAGTGTGTAGCATCCTGTAGCCGGCTGGAGATGGAGGCAATATGTGTTCTAATGAACACAGTCCGACTTCAGCTCGAGTGAGGTGGGGCGTCAGCTATCCACAATGAGGCAATAAGGGGCTTTGACAACAGGTTCTAACACTACTCCCCAACCCCAAGTCAATGAGTCAATCGAGCAATCAATTTGGATCCGAGAGGGATCCCGTGGGTCAATGTAACGATACAGTATATAATTCTAATGATGCAATGTATTTAGTTATCAACTAAAAATACAAGTTTGAATAATATAAAACTTGCTTTGGTTTTTTGGTGCTGTAGGTGACGGCAAAAAAATACTCAAGCTAATGCCCGAAACTGAACCCTACATTAGTGAAACATGTCTTAGTTGCTAGTCTAAGGGTTGCTATAATTTTAATTAATTAACTTATTAATAATACAATAATAACCTAGACTCTAAATTCACTAATAATTATAATAAGGCAATAAAATATTTTAGAGAAACTCTAAGTGATAATATAAGAAAGAATACATTTTTTTATACTAAGATAATAAAACTTATTATTTCCTTAGATGGAATTATCATTAATTCAATTAATAATAAGATAGTGACGAATTAGTATTTATTTGTGACTTATGAAAATAATTTATCCAAAATGCTCTTTTAATGCTTTTAACAAAATACTCGTAATTAGCAACTAGTGAATAAACGATCTTTTAAATAAAACTATTTATCATAATAACGTGAAAATTACTATATTTTGTCTAAAACAAAAACAGGTTTTTAGTTATAAAAATAGAACTAAAATTTTCATTAATTTCTTATATTCAAAATACCCATTTTTGTAATGAAAATACTTTTGAAACTAGTTAGTGTTTTATTTACGTAAAAATAAATGCAACATATTTAGTAAAAACCTTTAAACCTAAAGTCCATGATTATTACGATAATCTTTTATTTTAACAATCATTTTATTTATTTTAGAAAATTTACTAAGGACAGTAATTAAATATTATTTTAAAATTATATTCTAATAAGATAGCAGTAATATTTACTAAATAATTATTTTACGTAGAACATTTTATACTAATAAAATTATATGTTTAATCCAATAATTTCTACGATGGCCCGATAATTACTAGCAATTCTAATAGTAATCTAACCGTCATTTACCAACTAATTAATTAATCACATTAACATATCAAATAATTAAATAATTAAATAATTGAGAAACTAATTATTCCAGGATTGACAGAGCTTTATTCTGTCAATTCTGGTCGGACGGAATTAAGGTTTCATTCCTATTCTGGAAACAAAAGGGGTTTCCGGCAGAACTTACCAGAAGACTGATAAAGAGAACCGAAGGGTGGCATCGACCTTGGAGTCACACAAGGTGTAATGCCCCATCCTGCTCAGCTCAATCGGAGAAATCGCTTCGGACTTAGCCATGCAACGGCTGCTCGAAGACCCGCTCGGTTGAGGCGACTCCTCGCTCAGGTGGGTGTCTTCGGTGAACTTGCCTCAGCTTGGCCTTCACTCTAATAAAACAAAAGTTTTCAAATGCACAAGTAGACTTGATAATAAAAAAGGCGAATCCACATAGCTAAGAGAATAATCCCAAGTCAGGTGAGATTGAGTTAGAATATGGAAAGGTCCCACGGTCGGCTTAGAATCGTTGCACGACGTGCTTTCAAAAATGACACTCGGTCCTTCGTCCCGTGGTTTGGAAGAAGAAAAGTTGGTCGATGTTGCCACAAAGTTATGAACTTAGCCTAAGTCATAGGCGTCGCACGTATAAATAACTTGATAAAACAGGCACGGTCCCATCGTCCAAGGCTTGGCATAGCCTTTACTCGTCCCACGAGTTAAGTTGCATCGTACAGCTTGTGGCATAAGTCTAGGCACCCAAAGAACTTTATTATTCAAGTCAAACTCATGCATGGCACGTTCCCGCGATGTGAGGCTTGGCGTAGCCTTTGCTCGTTAAGTTGAAGCACGATTGAGTTAGGCAAGAGTTTTGCTGGGCTATCGAAGTCATAGCAAGTACTGTCCCATGCTTTCTGCAGTTGTCAAGTCACATACTCCCACAATCTCAAGGCTCGTCATATAAAGTATGACTTGGGCGGTAGTGTTGCTTGGAAAACGAGTTGGTTTAAAGCACGAGCTATGGTAAGTTCGAGGATAAGTATGCCACAGTTAAAGAAAACATGTTTTGTTCAAGTTAAGCTGGAAGACTACACAGTAGTCATTCTCTGGGTTTCAAAGGATAGAAAGTTCACACGACTGGTTGTCGCCAAGACCGATCCAGCTACTTGGGAGACTTGATAGAAATATGGAAAGCACGGTCATGAATAAAGAAGGACATGTTAAATCGAGTTGAGTCTTGCATGGTCATTGGACAACTTGCGCAGAAGGGGAATTCCTAGAACGATCGTCGGGGCACTTGGTTCGTGTCGGCCTAGGAGAAAGAGCAGATATTGTACGGCCTTCAACGACGGTACGACTCGCCTTGAAGTGAACCGTTACAATATAGGCTACGGGACCATTCAGTGGAGCTCGTACCTCGTACGCGAATGGTCACCGTATGCAAAAGATCCAGTATAGCTTAACATTGCTAGTGATAACTCATATAGATGTGTCGGCATAAGAGCGACTATCCGCGTGCATGCCTTTGGATTGCGTCGAGTAAAAACATGACACAAAGTAAGTTAAGAGGGTGTGCATCGGTTGCAACATAAGTCTTAAGAAGCCTAAAATTTGGTTATAGCAAAGACTCGCGCTTCAGCATGAGATGCGATGTCGAGTATTAAGTCGTTGGCATAAAGTTGTATAAGTCGGACTTGAGTCATTTCGAGTTAAGTCGAGAAGGGCTGTAAGGCAATTTTGGTTAAGTCGTGATAAGTTAGGAGGCACGACCACGCTGTTATGGCATGAGTATAGATAGAAGACTAAGCGGGACGCACTGCCTCAATCATATTGAAGCACAAATAGAGTTTATGGCACAACCAAGTCATTACGTCCCTAAGTATGACATGAAAGGCAAGCACGAGTCAATACGTTAATGTTGCAAGCACGAGAATGGTTTAGAGACAAGGATAAGGAAGTTATCGGTGCGCAAGTACGGTGACGGTCTAGAGACACAAATAGGCCAACGGTCTCTGTCCTAAAACCGATCCTAAGAAAAGAATAGAAAGTCAATCATAAAAGGATTATGTTGCACCAAGTAAATGAACGTGTTAGTTTTGTATGGGTGGGCGAGGAGCTCACTTCACCAGTACAGTTGAGTACTGACTCCCATACAGTTTTTATGTACAGGCACAAGTAGAAGCTTGTTGGTGCAGAGCACGGCTTGGATGCGTCGAGGCACAGAGTTTCTTGGCATTTCGAGGCGTGCGACCGCATGGAGTCAGAACTTATACGGGACATAATGTATGAACATCGCCTATCTGAAGCATCCGCTGGCTCATCAAATTGTATTAAGAGATGAGAGAGAGCGGAGTGACTTGTAATCGGAGAGAAAAGTAAGCTTGAGTGATTGTAATCTTGGCTACGCGCCTTTGTAATCTTATGTTCATTATCAATAAAGACTCTGATTTTGTTTCAATACTTGTGTTGCCTTGTATATTCAATATTTCTGCTTGGGACTTCTGTGCGGCGACCCCCATCGCAAGCTGTTGTAATTGACTGTTATGAAACTGCCTTACATGAGCACAATCTAGGCTCGTGCGGCATCATGCCTTAGCGAGGACGATCGGTCCTACGGGACCGGGGCGTGACACAAGGCGACGGAACGACAGAAGCACGTGCGTAGGGCACGCGAGCGGGATCGGCACGACGCACGGGCGCATACGAGGGACGTGCATGGGGGACGCGCACAGGGGCACGGTAGGCTGGCGCGGGCGATCGACCGGTCGGGGTCGTACGGGTTGCGTCGGAAATGCCTCAAGAGAGGTGTTGAATCGGGTGGGGTATTACGGGGAGCGTCGTAGTGCGATCGGATTTGGGAGAGATGGAGTGTGGGTGGAGATAGGTGAGTTTTTGTGAAAGAGGAGAAATGTGAAGGCTTTGGAGGTTTCTGTGGGGGAAGAAAGGTTTCTAGAAAAAGATGTACGTGAGGGGAGCGATGTTGGCTACATGGGCAGGGGGGTTACGGTGAGGGAGCGGATCTAATGAGTGTCTGTTGAGAGGGTTTGAACGAGTAGATGGGTTTAGGTTAATGGATTTCGGGTTAAAGGCTTTTGATCTAAAGGGTTTAAGTGATGGGCTAGAAACCGTGGGCTTGGCTAATAGGTTGAATTAATTAAAAAGTCGATCATTAAATTAACAATTGCAATCAATTCGATTAATAAATCATCTATAAATGAAAATGTTTTTCCTATTTAACTGACTAATTATATATATAAAATAATAATGATAATAATAATAATAATAATAATAATAATAATAATAATAACTATTTTACTTACTAGCAAACAATTAAATATAGTAAAAGCCTATTTATTATTACACTCCAATTTTATGGGTTTTACAACCTCCCCTCCTTAGAAAATTTCTTTCTCGAAATTTCTACCGGTAATGAAAAGAAGGTTCAGAACATACCTAGAACAGGTGAGGATACTTCTCCCTCATACCAGCATCTAGCTTCCAGGTTGATTCGCTTGGGGAGTTGTGACGCCACTCCACTCTGACTAGTGGAATCACAGTGTTTCACAGCTTCTTCTCTTTGCGATCCAAGATCCTTACTGGTTGCTCTGGTACTGTGAGACTTGGCCCAATTTCTAGCTCTGAATGATCCAAACTATGGCTAGGGTCTGATACATAGCGCCTCAGCTGCGATACATGGAATATGTTGTGCATGCCCTCGTGGTTAGGTGGAAGAGCCACTCTGTATGCTACTTCTCCAACTCTGCTTAGCACTTTAAATGGACCAATGTATGTAGGACTAAGCTTTCCAGCTCTGCCGAATCTGATAGTGCCTTTGGTAGGGAAAGTCCTGACAAAGACTTTGTCTCCCGCCTCGAACTCCAGTGTTCGGCGTTTACTATCTGCCTAATGCTTTTGGCGGTCCTGTGCAATCCTTAATGTCTCTCTGATCATCTTTATTTTCTTTGCAGCCTCAGTGACCATCTCTGGCCCCAGCATGACTCGATCTTCTATGTCATCCCAAGCTAGTGGAGTGCGGCAACAACGTTCATATAATGCCTCAAATGGTATTATGCGGATACTGGCCTGGTAGCTATTGTTATAAGAGAACTCGACCAGGTGTAAATGATCTTTCCAAGATCCTCCAAATTACAAGACGTATGATTACAGCAAGTCCTCTAGCGTCTGGATAGTTCTTTCCGACTGCCCATCGGTCTGTAGATGGTATACGGTACTGAACTTTAGTTGAGTACCAAAGCTTTCCTGCAAACTCTTCCAGTAGTGTGAGGTGAACCAGCTATCTCTGTTGGATACGATGCTGATTGGAACTCTGTGAAGCCTGTAGATATTTCGCATGTAAAGAGCTGCTAACCTCTCGGTGGATAAACCAACCTTGAAGGGGATAAAGTGGGTAGACTTGGTCAGACTGTCTACAATTACCCAAATTGCATCCTTCCCTTCTTAGGATCTAGGTAATCCCGTTACGAAGTCCATGGTAATATGCTCATATTTCTACTCTGGGATGGAAAGTGGTTGTAGCAATCCTATTAGCCTTTGATGGTCTGCCTTCACCTGCTGGCAGATTAAGCACTTGGAGACAAATTCGGTCACGTCTCTTTCCATTCTAAGCCACCATACATGTACCCTCATGTCTTTGTACACATTTTGTTTGCTTCTGGATGAATGGAATGCTGCGACTGATATGCCTCCTGCATCAGTTTGTTCCTCAATTTACCAGTCGGCACACAAAGTCTCGTGCCATGTTTTAATGCTCCATCTTCAGTTATTGAGAAATCCTCAAGTGTTCCAGCTAACACTCGGTCTCTCCGCTTATATAGTGTCTTATCCTAGAATTGAGTCTCCTTGACTTTGTTGATTAGGCTGGACTGTACTTGTAATTGCATCATGGGCGAGTCAACTTCTGGTACCATAGCTTCTTTTCTAAGCTTCAACATCACTACTTATGGTAACATAATCTCTAGCCTAAGCTTCTCCATGTCTTCCATAGATGCCAGTCCTTTGTTAGAAATATAGCCATCGGGTACCGACTAAGCGCATCAGCAACTACGTTAGCCTTACTCGGAATGTACTACAAATTGATATCAAAATTCTTCATGAGCTGTAGCCATTGCCTCTGGTGCATGTTGAGCTCCTTCTGTGTAAAGTCATACTTGAGACTTTTGTGGTCCGTATATATCTCTACCCTTTCGCCGTATAGGTAGTGCTTCTAGAGCTCCAAGGCAAAAATGACCGCTGTTAGCTCCAGGTCATGCGTCGGGTAGTTCTTTTTATGGTTTTGTAACTGTCGAGAAGCATAAGCAATTACCTTTCCATGCTGCTGTAGTACACATCCCAATCCCTTGTTGAAAGTGTCACTATATATAGATGGAGAATCTACCTGATCCTGAGGGTAGCGATAATATTGGTGCTGATGTCAACCTTCTCTTCAATTCCTCAAATGATTCCTGGCACGCCTCTGTCCAGATGAATTCTTTTTTCTTCCTAGTTAGCTCTATCATGGGCTCAGCAATCCTGGCAAAGTCCTTCACGAACTTCCTGTAATACTCAGCTAAGCCCAAGAAGCTTCTGACCTTTGCAACTGAACTGGACATCGTCCATGTCTCTACGGTAGCTATCTTCTTGGGATCCACTGATATGCCTTCTCCTGTGACAACATGGCCGAGAAAGTCCACCTTGTCTAAGAAGAACTCGTGCTTGGATAGCTTACCATATAGCTTCTCCTTTCTTAATGTATCCAAGACTATCCACAAGTGTTGCTCATGTTCTTTTTTGGTCTTCAAATAGATCAGAATGTTGCCGATAAAGACAATGACAAACTGGTCCAGGTATTCATGGAATACCTTGTTCATGAACACCGTTGGGGCATTTTAAAGACTAAAGGACATGACCAAGAACTCATATTGTCCATATTTGGTGTTGAATGCCGTCTTTGGAATATCTTCTTTCCTTACTGTGACTTGGTGATATCCGGACCTGAGATCAATCTTCGAGAAAACTTTTGCTCCGCTCAACTGGTCGAAGATATCGTCAATCCTGCACAGAGGATACATATTCTTGATGGTGATGTTGTTCAATACCCGGTAGCCTATGCACATCCGGACCGTTTTGTCCTTCTTGGGCACAAATAAGACTGGTGCCCCAGGGTGAAGTGCCACTACTGATGAGTCCCTGGGCCTTGAGCTCATCGATCTGGTCTTTCATCTCCTTGGCCTCCTTGGGGTTGACTCTGTAGCATTATTGTGAGATAGGTGAAGAGCCAGGTACTAGGTCTATAGTGAACTCCACGTCTCGATCATGGGGTAATCCTGGAAGATTGTCGGAGAAGACGTCTAAAAATTTTGCTATAAGGGGATGAGGGGATCCGGTTTCTTCTGTGATGGAGGTGTGGGAGACACACCCTATGATTTTCGGTGCTCTAACCACCTTGAACTTGGGTCCTCCGGGTGGGCTAAAGATGACACAACCCCGGTGATAGTCTATCAGGGCATGCTACTTACTCAGCCACTCCATCCCCAAGACTATATCATAGTTAGGGAGAGGCATTACTAGAAGGGGTGCTAGGAAAGTATGACCTGAGATAGTGATAGGGCAGGAGCAAGTCTCCGTGATTGGGATAGGTCCACCTCCGGTCATTACTCTACAAATTATCATTACTCTACAAATTATCTTACTACATCCTACATCTAAGTGATATGCAGCAATAAAGTTTGACGATATGAAGCTATGTGAAGCCCCATAATCAAATAAAGCTAACGCCGGTGCGAATGTAACAGAATTGCAGCTACGATGACATCTCCTTCAGTCTTTAGCTCTGTCTCTAGCTCCTCCACGGCCAAGGCAAAAGGTTGCCCGACTCTCTGCTGGTTATAGCGTTGCTGCTGGGTGGGTAGTACTGGACCTTTCTACTGTCCTACTCCAATCTTGTTGAACGTCGTTGGACAGTCCTTTACTGATGGAACTGAGGATTCCCAGGACCCTTATTGCGGTGTGCATATTGATCGATAGAAAGTTAAACAGATTTAATACGTGTTCTAATCCTTCATAGGCGGAAACTAGGGTTCACGAATTATACCTGCGGTGGGAAAAAGACAAGTAGTTCCTGGCAATCTCGAGCGGACGACCCCAAAATCTTCTGCATGTATTCCTTCCTCGAGTTGGACGTCGTGTGGGCGACGATCTCCCAACCTTTTCTTCTCCTTGACAGCCCTCGCTTTCTCTCCTTACGTGAATTACGAATTTAGAGAAAGCTTCAGATTTCTGATCAGTTGTTTGGCGGCCAGAGAATAGAGGATATATATAGGCTATGACAGGGACCATGAGGAAAAATTAGGGTTAGGCCTCCTAACGGATCTAGATATCCCGTATTCAGCCAGAACACACAATCCAAGCCCATTAATAATAGCTCGGTCCACTAATGAGCTATTGTTGCACTACCTCCATAATCCCGAATTATGCTTGTGGGCTCCTTTTATTATATGCTCGTTTGGCTCCCCATGTTAAGATATCCAATGTCCGTCGATCAAATTAAGTTACTGACAACTATATTGATTCGATATCTTTTATCCTTAAGTTGTACCGCTCAACTTTATCTGTCATGTCGGATATAATCCACCTGCAGGGTTTACATGACAATCCTTATGAGCTCCTTAAGGGGACATCATCAACCCGATGTATCGGGACATGGATTCCATTTATAATCAACAACCCATCATACATACAATGTTATTACCCAATTCATAGAGGTTGTTGACCCATAATGAATCTCACTCTTTCATGAGTCAAAGTAATACACACTACATATACATGTCTGTTATTATATTCGAATTAAGAGCACAAGCATCCATAATAACAGAGGTATTTGTTCACTTATGTAGTCAGTACAAAAAGAACAACCTCAAGTGGTCCTGTTCACTACACACAAAGTATACTAGTGTAAACCTGTAGACAAGATAGACTAATACCAGATTACACTACAATCTTTCCAATAGATTGTCCAAGTCCATCTAGGTTATGAACTATTTATATACTCCATAGGGAACTGATAATAAGATCTTCTGTGTGACACCACACACCATATTATCTACAATATAGAATATCAGACATTTGCATTAACACTTGCAACAAATACAATATGCAAACATTTGCCTATATGATTCTTATTCAAAATTTAAGGAAATAAGGTTACTACAAAAGTGATGCTTTTAGTATATAACCTTAACATTTATTTGGTGGGTGGAAGATCCACAAGCAAGGCAATTGTCACGACCCGCACCCTGTTTAGGGGCACGAGAACGTGGGTACGTCCATCCTATGTCGTAGTGTCGGCTGTAGAACGCTGTATAGGTCATCTATAACATCTAACATCTAACAACAAGATATATAAACCTGTCATCTCTGCACGGAGGTATAATATAACATCTCAACTCTATATCTCAATCATAAGTCTAGGGAAGATAGAGCACGATATGGAATAAGATAAAAGGAAGAAACTGAATATAAATAGAGTTATCATACTGCACAAAATAGATGTTCAACACAAATAAATACAAGTCCTGAATATAACTAAGTCTCAACTAACAATCGGAACAATCTGATACAAACATAAAACTATAAATACTAGACTAAACTAGGCACCCTCTACTGAGCTAGATGCTCCTCAGACTCCTGAATGTCACCCTCATATGCCCCATAGAAGGTAGGGCTGTCACCATCATCATCTGTAATATTTTCAACAGGTCCAGTCAGGACATGAACGAGCACAATACATCTCACGCAGTTCATAACATGTTAGAAAGTATAAAGCATGCAAAAGAGTAAGATACATGAACTGTAAGAAGATGTACATGAAAACGAGAGAGAATTTATAACTGAAAATATATACAGGATAAGTAAAACTGCAAGTACTAGTGATTTAGAGCATGAGCTGGTTATATAAACGGGTTAGGACAATGCAATGGTAACTCCATCATACGTGAGTGTACAATGGACATATATAATAGTTTATACAATATTTGTACAATAGGATTTGATTACATAACCATTTCCTACTCTCATTCCCCAATCAATACACAAGGATCGAATCCATATAGTTAATTGATGCATTCAAACCCCTAATAATTGTACAAATATAACAGGTGATCACTACAACCATGCAGTACTACTCTCGTGCAACCAAACCGAGGCAAGTACACTGACTTGACTTGTACCTTGTTTTCTGTCTTACCTTCATATGCCATGTTCTCATATCTGACACGAATTACACACGATTGTCTTGTGCCATTGTTCATTGCTTGTGCGTCATTGTTTATTGCGGGATTGGGGAAAATATTAGCTTTTGTGTGACCACACCCAATATAGGTATTGAAGATAGCCTAATCGTACACGTCACGTACGATGAAGCCGTACGATGTAGTATTGACTCATTGATTGATTGATTGCTCCTAAGCCGGTCACACATTAGTTTTATATTTCAAAATGGTCACAATTGCATATTGATTGTCGTGATTGATTGCCTTGTACATTGATAGTCGTGTTCATTGTCTAGCATCTTGATTGTTATCCATTGCCTGCAGTTTTATATTTCATTTCTGGTACCGCAGTTCAGTTTCATTTCATATTCTAGTTTTCTGGTATTCTGGTTTCACCTTGTACTCTGGATCACAGATTATATTGTATATTGTCTAGTCAGGGTTGTACTTTGCTCTTTTCTTGATAGGATCGTTGCAGGTGAGTGGGAGATTACATGGAGCTGGTGATTGCTTGGATATTGCAGCTTTTTATTGTTTTGTTTATTTTTCTGGAGATTGTACCTTAGAGATTCATTATTGTATATTATTTCATTTGACCGGATTTGTCTCCGGCTGAGTTGTATTTTAAACACTTGATGGATATTGGTGATTTTTGGAAACGTTATAAAATGTTGTGTTGGTTTACACTACATTGTGACTTTGAGTTTTCCTTAGTATTGTACAGCTTACTTCGTCGTGTCCAACGACGAAGGCTGGGTGTGTCCGACTCGTATCCGATTATTCGGGAGCGGGGCATGACACGTTACCTTGTACAATAGTTTCTCCATGAAGCTCATGTGATCATGAGAGTACAAGATGCACAATGAGTATACATGAATAGGGGTGTACAATAAATACAATATGTTCGTGAAACACATATCACAATATGTATCTGCTGAACACAATAGGGATAACATCGCAAGAGAAGATCCATATAGTACCAATCCGTGATAACAATCGTGCCAGTATCAAGTAAAGTAATCTAGAACAAGAATATAAGTCCTGACAAGTATGAAATGATCAGAGAATGTACTCGCCTGTCATCCTGAATGACTGATATGAATAGATGTCCGAATTGGTGTCACAGAGTCCTATTTAGAGTAAAACAGGTTATTAAGTACTCAAGTTGTAATAATGGAAATCTGCAATGCAAACTACATGATTCTAAGTCAAACTAGGTCAAAGTCAACTCTTGGTCAACTATCTAGGTCAAACTAGGTCAACTGTAAGGTAACTTGGGCAACTGCTTAGGGTTTGGTCAAATTCTACTCAAACTAGGTTAAAGTCGGCTCTTGGTCAACTTTGGTCAAGTCTTGGTCAACTAAGAGTCAAACTATAGTCTACAAGTCTAAATAGGCCTACTGTGTCTATTTCTAGGTCAAGTCCACTCATAGTCAACTCTGGGTCAACCTTCTAGTCCAACTTGGCTAAACTTGGGTCAAACTTGGTCCATCTAGTCTATCTAGGTTAAGTCAACTCTTAGGCCTAACCAAGCCTAAAACCAATATTCTCCATATATCCTATTTACTAGCCTTAACCTCATCTAGCTATTTCCCTTCTAACTGCTGCTACTACTGCTCTCCTCTTATGCTTGCTGCTACTGCAACATGCTCTACGACTACTGCTGCTATTTCAATTGCAGGCCATAGCAATGGTAAGCCAAGGTAAAGCAAAACCTTGCTACTGGACTGTTACTGCTGATGGAAATTTGATAGAAACATGTATCAATGCTCAAAGCAAAGGAAGCCAACAAAACAAAACCAAGTCCAGACCATTCAATGGCCAGACCCCTCCCCTGCTATCCAGTCACTCAAGACTTCCTACTGCAACATGCCAAAACCCCCAAACACTCATAAATATCAAACTGAGAACTCATCCTCAACATGTATTTGAACATAACCCTATACTTAAACATATACATATATACAACATGTAATCCTAAACAATTTGTATATCAAAATTAAACCCCAACTCTCTGTCAACCAACCCAAACATGTCTCTCAGAACCAAACATGTATCTCAGAAATTCCAAACTCTGGAAATATGAGAATGGAATAACTCTGATACATGACTGATTTAGAAATAGGGAAGATGGAAATCCCTATAGGACTGGGAGGATTTCCCTGCTCCCACATAGACTAATGACCCACTATCTGAACCCTCATACCAAACCTCACTTCACTCTCACTCATACATTCATAATCTCTGAAAACTTAATCTATAAATTACCTACATATATCTATACAACCAAAACACAAGCTCACCTCACATTACTGTATGCAAACCCTAACTCCTCTCACATATACATAGACACACACATAAATATCTATACATACATACATATAGACATACATATATATAATACGTCCTCACGGGAGCGCCGCCGCTTATCCAGTGGAGCGGCCCCTGGCCTGGAGCGTCGCTGCTGCTCGTCGGAGCCCTCCTCGTGCTCGGCTGGCCCGCGTGGCCAGCCGGCCTCTCATCCGACAGCTCAGGCCGCTCATGGCCATTCTCCCCCTGGAGCCACCCCCTTCCTCAACCGGGTTTCTCCCTACTCCCCCCTCCCCCCTCCGGCGCCCTCGGCGTCGTCACCCCCGGCGACCCCGTGCCATGCGCTGGAGACCAGCCCTCCCCCTCGCCACGCCCCCCCCGCCGTTCCTATCGCTGCTCTCCTCGCCGCTCCCTCCCTCTCAGCAGAGGCCTCCTCTCCGGTCGTGCCCCCACCCCTCAGCAGTGGCCCTCTCCCCGGCCACCTCCCCTCCTATCGTTCCCCCTCACCTTTCTATCCCTCCCGTCGCGCCTACCCTCCCCTCAGTTATGGACTTCCCTCCGGCCTCCTTCCCTCCGAGGTGGTCTCCCCTCCCAACCCCCCGACTGAGCCCCGCTGGACCCCCCTCCTCCCTGGTGGCACCGCCCCCCGCCTTCTCGTCGTGGTCTGCTCCGCCGGACGCGACTTCCTGGCCCCCTTCAGTCCCCGGCTATGGCCTCCACCTTTCCTCGCCATGGCTCGTCTACCGCCATCCCTATGGGGTCGTCCCTCCCCGTCTCGCCCCTATCGCCGAGGTGGCCTCGATCCCAGCCCCGGATCCTCTCTTCCAGGGACTGCTCCCCCCAGCCATCTTCTCCGGCTCCCGGTGCCCCAGAGGCGGCCCGACCTCCGCTCTCCGTCGCCCCCCTGGACGCCCCTCCTCCTTCCGGCCGGGCTTGCCCATGCCCGTGGTGCATCAGCCCGCCCGACCTCCACACGGTTTTTCCGGCTCTATTCGATCGGCCGTAGATTTCCCCTCGGGCCGTTCCTCCTCCGGCTCCCTTCCCATTTGGCTCCCCTGCCCTTCTCCTGTCCTCCCCTGCCGGAACCCCCGGCCCCTTCTCCCCTTGGCTTGGCCCCTAGCCGCCAGAGTTCTCTTGGCTCAGGGCTCCCTACCTCTGCCGCTGGCTAGCTCCTCCTCCTCGCGCCGACCTGTGCATGCGCCCCGTCCCTTCATTGTAGGAACGAAATCGTAAAGCACAATACTCTAGAGGGGGGTGAATAGAGTAGGCAGCGGAAAATTGCTAATTAAAAAATGTTAACAGCAAGATCACAGAATAATAATCACAACTAAGTAAAGTAAAGGCAGAGATAAGAAAGCAAACGCAAAGACAGCGATGTATACTGGTTTCCCTCTGTTGAGGACTAATCCAGTCGGTAGAACTCTTGCTACCAGTTGAATCCACTATTGGCAAAACCGCAAGTTTTCTTACAAAGTCCTTGCAACTTCTACAACGCGAGCTTTGATACGAAGAACTCGTCCGACTTCAAATGTGAAGAGGTATTCTTCAATCAAGCCTTCTGATTACAATATCTCAGAAACTTCTACACCGTATCGCACTGGCAAATCGACTAGAGGATTGTAATTGGCTTGGGATCTGAAATTTAAAGCTCAAGAAACTCTTTAGAAGATGAAAGCTTTAGATAGAGAGAAGATTGAAAGTGAATGAGTGAGTTAAAATGATCAAAATCCTTCTCTATTTATAGGAATTCCAAAGACAGAATTCTGGCAGAATTCGGACAGAATTCGGACAGAACTCGATGAGGAAATCTCGGTCAAATCCACAACTGCAGGAGGACCAAGTTCCAGAGAATTCAAAAATCAAACGGCCACCAACCGAACTCTGGCCGAGTTCTGTCAGGGTTAGGTTAGGGTTTTAAAATCAATTTTTGGGGATTTTTGAAAACCTTTTTGAAAACCTTTTTGAAGCTTTTGTTTTAAAAGAATGTTTTTCAAAACAAAGGATATTTTAAAAGTATTTTGAAAACATTTTAGAATAGCCTATTTGCCAGTACGACTCGGTGTACAACGTATTCCTAGACTCAATAAAATGAAAAATACATTGCTTAAAGGAAATACAGACTCGAGCAGGCAAACATAGCTTCGGTCTTGAACTGTGTAGATAGCTGTTCTTATTCATGTCCAAGAGTCCGATACATCCTGACTAGCTTCAAATATCCAGACATAGTTTGATCAATTATTAAAATCAGGTTGACCATATGACCAATGGGCCAACAATCTCCTCCATTTTGATATTTGACAAACTATGAATGATATAACATTTAAGCTTGAAAATAAAAACAAAAATAGTTCATGTCCTGCATTTTCTAAAAAAAATGTTAGATCTGTATTTTTCTCCCCCATTGTCATTTAGCAAAATAATTGCAAAAGAAGAAAAACTCCCCCGCAATCAATGCATAAATAACAAACAGTGAAGAAACACAAGAAAATACATATGATAAAAAAAATAGTAAAGAAAATGACATCACAGGCATGTATTTGTACGCAGACAGTTTATAAGAAACAAAGAATTATGTCACAGGCAGTTTATAGTAGAGAAGCAGATAAAGAAATGCTAAGTAAATAAACTGATGTGAACCATAAACTACGAAATCCATAAAGATAATGATAAAGATGTTCATATGACATCAAATAAAATAAATCCAGTACAAGTCCTCAAAAATACTGATAATAAAGTTTGAAAATAGAAAAACTTGGAATGTCGGAGCATTTCCAAGTGTACAATAGATAATGTCTAAGTCTCATATCAACTAACATATCAAAACTCCTCCTCCTCATCATCATCATCAGTATGATGACCAGCATGTCCAGAAGGACCAACTCCAGAGGTACCCGCGCCAGAAGGGTGAGGAGGAGCGCTAGTGTAAAACTCACCAACATAATCACGAGGAGGAGCACAGTCAGAACGGTACCAATCATATGCGTTATCGGGCTGGAAGTAGGCATGAACAGCCTCATCCTCACAGCGGTAACCAGAGAAAGCTGGATCTCTAGGGATGGAACCGGCTGAATGTCCAGTCTGGGCGAAACGAAGATCAGCTAATGAATTTGTAATCGCCTGATAACGGGTGACGTCGCGGAACTCACGCTTACGAGCCATGTCCGTCATGGAGGCGTACAAATTTGAAATGTGCTGGTGTATGCCCTCAAAAGTCATAGCATACTGCTCAGGAGGTGGAGGAGGTGGAGCAGTAGCAGGAGCAGGAGGAGGAGCAGATGCAGTCATACTGCGACGAGATAACTTGAGAACCTTGGGCTCAGGGTCTTGAGCACAAGCAGATAAGTCAATATCGAAACGCTGGAAGATGCGTAGAAGAATCATCGCATAAGAGAGATTTCTATCTCTTGCACGACAACGTCCCATCATCTGAATAATGGTCTTAGGGACAAAAAATGGAATCCCCTTAAGAATGTGATACATAGCAGATAATTCAAGAGACGTGACATCATCCTTCGAAGTAGATTTTGGAAGGAGAGTAGAATAAATGATACGGTACAATTCATAATTAAACAAGTTTAGGTTGTTTGCCTTGAACTTTCCAGAGTGAACTCTATCAGGTGTACAAAGTTTAGCTTTGAAACTTGTAAGTGTCGTGCCTTCGGGGAAATCAAACTCAGTGATGTCAACAAGCGGTTCACCTTCGTTTGGAATACCAAGGATCTCCGCTAAGAGAACATCATTGAAATTGATATCTAATCCTCCAACACGTGTGCTTACATCAAAAGTGTTTAATATGATATTGCAGTAAAACAATCTAATGACATTAGTTGCTATGGGAAAACAGAGTTTAACAAAATGCTGTAACCCTAATGCCTCAAAGAAATGGCGATGATCAGGAAATACAGTCCACTTGATGGGTGCGCCTGTGCATATGGATCTCATGGAAAAGTCTCCATACCACAGTAAGGCTTGGTCTAGGGTTTGAAAGTAAAACCCATCGAACGCGCCGTCGCTAGATTGGACTGACGAAAATAGGAAATTAGTCAGTGGATCCGAAGATGAACCTTTCCTACTTGGGTTGGTTGTCTTCTTCCTCTTAAAGGGGTTGAATCCCTTAGGTGCTATTTGTGCAAATAGAAGTAAATATGCACTAATTGAAAAGTGGAGAAAGATGGAGTTATACCTCCCGAATTCAAAGTATGTCGAAGAGAACGACGAACTCCGCACGAACCCAAAGTTTGGATTGATTTCACCACTTGGATTAGAAGATAGGGGGTGGTGAAGTACTAGGGTTCGGGGCTCCTTCGCGGCTGCTGTTGCTGGTTATGATGTAGTTTAGAAGCAATGAGGAAGAAAGGCTCTCGGGTTCTGGTATATATAACCTGACACCCTCAACTGAACTCGGGCCGAATTCGGTCCGAAGTCTGGCCGAATTCGCCTGGGTTTGGTTTGAAATACTTTCTTTTTCATTGACTCATTTCAAATATTTAATTCAAAGATTAGTAATTTCAACCTTCAATTAACATAATTAATATTATTTTATAGATTAAATATCATTACACAGCGACTGTTTCAGATTAGATGCAGGAGTACTGTCCCAGCTGGCGGAGGTTCACCGGGGAACTCTTAAGTACCGCTTCGCTTCAACTGTAGTTGTGGTGACAGACAGACTCTTTATTGGCTTGTCTCTAACACAGTTTTTACATATTAAAATAAAATCATAAAACAAAATTAATTAATATTATTGACGTCCAAAATTCCTAATTCTCGACGTAAATAATTGAAACGATCTTCTGCTAGAGGTTTTGTGAAAATGTCAGCTAATTGATTCTCAGTATCTTTGTATACAAGGTCAATATCTCCATTTTGATGACGATCTCTAAGAAAATGATGTCTAATCTTGATATATTTTGTACGAGAATGACATACAGGATTCTTAGTCAAATTAATAGTGCTCGTGTTATCACAGAAAATGGGAATATGTGTATAAAATAAATCATGGTCTTCCAAGGTTTATTTCATCCACAAAATCTGAGCACAACAACGTCCTGCGGCGATATACTCAACCTCTGTTGTTGATAGGGCTACAGAATTTTGCTTTTTACTAAACCATGAGACTAAAGCTTTGCCTAAGAAATGACATGTGCCACTGGTACTTTTTCTATCAACTTTGCATCCAGCAAAATCTGCATCCGAATAACCAGTAAGGTCAAAGGACTTAGTTTTGGGATACCACAAGCCAACAGAAGAAGTGCCCTTAAGGTATCGAAAGATACGCTTAACTGTGCACAGATGTGATTCCTTTGGATTAGCTTGAAAACGTGCACATAGGCAAACACTAAACATTATATCTGGACGACTAGCAGTTAAATAAAGTAAACTACCGATCATACCTCGATACTTACGTGTGTCGACCTGCTTGCCTTGTTCATAAATATCAAGCTTTGTTGAAGTTGCCATCGGAGTGCAAATAGGTTTGACATTGTCCAGGTCAAACTTCTTTAGCAAATTTTTTGTGTATTTGGCTTGATTTATGAACGTCCCATTGTCAGTTTGTTTGATTTGCAGTCCGAGAAAGAATTTTAGCTCTCCCATCATGCTCATCTCAAACTCATTCTGCATACACTTAGAAAATTCTTGACACATAGATTCATCAGTAATCCAAATATGATATCATCTACATAGACTTGTATTAAAAGAAGCTTACCATTAAAGGACTTAATAAAAAGGTAGTGTCAACCTTGCCTTTTGAAAAACCGTTGTCAAGTAGAAAAGAACTTAGTCGATCATACCAAGCACGAGGGACTTGTTTCAAACCGTATAAAGCTTTCTTCAACTTGAAAACATGATCAGGGTTTTTAAAATCTGTGAAACCTGGAGGTTGTGCTACAAAAACTTCTTCTTTTATAAAACTATTTAAAAATACACTCTTGACATCCATTTAAAATAATTTGAAATCATAAAAACATGTAAATGCACATAACATGCGAATGGATTCTAATCTCGCAACTGGGGCATAAGTCTCATCGTAGTCGATACCTTCTTCTTGATTGTATCCTTGAGCTACGAGTCGAGCCTTATTACGAGTCAGTAAACCATTCTCATTCAGTTTATTTCGGAATATCCAATGGGTGCCAATGACCGGACGATCAATAGGCTTGGGAACAAGTTCCCAAACTTGATTCCGTTCAAATTGGTTTAATTCCTCTTGCATAGCATCTATCCAAAAACTATCACTACATGCTTCATCAATAGTTTTGGGTTCTAGCTGTGAAATAAATGCAACACTAGAATTAATATCTCTACTAGATGTACGAGTACTTACACATTTGGTAATGTCACCAATTACCAAATCCTTTGGATGATCAGCTGTAAATTTTAATCTTTTCGGCAGACTCTGAAGGTAGCTGGTTCCTGGATCTTCTCTAGGAGGATCAGCTAGTGCCGAGCTTGGTTGAGAATCAGCTGTTGTTGAGCTTGGTACAGTTGGATCTTCATCATTGTCATCGATAGTCATTTGATTCAGTTCATCAAAAGTGACGTTGATTGACTCTTCGATGATCATGGTTCGTTTGTTGAAGACTCTGTATCCTTTGCTCTTGGCCGCATAACCTAAAAATATACCTTCATCGGCCTTTTTGTCAAACTTTCCCAAATTGTCTTTTGTATTAAGAATAAAACATTTATAACCAAATATTCTAAAATATGAAACAGATGGAATTCTATCAAACCATAACTCAAATGGAGTCTTCTTCGATTTGGATCGAATTAGAACTCTATTGAGAACAAAGCAAGCTGTATTGACAGCTTCAGCCAAGAAATATTTGGGTAGACTAAACTGGTTTAACATCACTCTGGCCATTTCGGATAGAGTTCTATTCTTACGTTCCACAACTCCATTTTGTTGTGGAGTCCTAGGGCAGGAGAACTCGTGTACAAAACTGTGTGTGTCATAAAATTGCTCAAACTCTGCATTCTCGAATTCGCCATCATGATCGCTTCTTATACGAGTGATCATGTAACCTTTTTTATTCTGAACTTTCTTGCAAAAGGCGACAAATTCGGATAATGCATCATTCTTGCGTGTCAAGAAGTATACCCACGTGTATCTAGAGAAATCATCTACAATTACAAAAGCATAAAGTTTACCTCCGAGGCTAGCAACTCTGCTAGGACCAAATAAGTCCATATGAAGCAATTGTAGAGGTCTAGTAGTACATACTGCGTTTACTGACTTGAATGTGGATCTGGTAGCTTTGTTCCTTTCACATTGGCTGCATATCGAATCCTTCTTGAATGTAATATCTGGTAAACCGCGTACTAGTTTCTTTGTGGATAATCTTGATATTGTGCCCATATTTGCGTGACCGAGTCTCATATGCCACAGATGACTCTCATCGCTTTTAGCCATTAAGCATCTACCTGAAATGTTAGTTTCTTCCAACAAATAGAAAACATATATGTTGTCTTCCCTGATACCTTCAAAGATAGTATTACCAGTTGAGCTATCAACTATAATACATTTGTCTTTGCCAAAGTTGATACCATAACCATGATTAGCCAAATGACTTACGCTGAGTAGATTATGTTTCAACTCGGTAACCAGACAGACATCTTTAATAACAGGATAGGGAGACTTACCAACATCACCGATACCAATAATATACCCTTTCAAGTTATTACCGAAGGAAACATAGCCTTCCTTCTTTTTCTTCGACAGTGTTGCAAATAGTGTAGCATCACCGGTCATATGCCGTGAGCAACCGTTGTCGAGGATCCATTTACTTTTAGCATGTGAAGGGTGTTCTACCTACAAAACAGTTTGCAGATGAAACTTTTGGTACCCATTTCTTGTAGGGTCCTGAAATGTTAGTCTTTGGTATCCAAGCATAAATATTTAAATCAACAAGCTTTCTGATTCTACATGCAGATAAAATATGACCAATGAGGCCACAATAATAACATTTTGTATGTCGAGTGTTGAAAGCTAAGTGGTGTGCATGGTTGGTAGGTTTAGGTTTTCTAGTATAGAAGAAAGCATGCCTATAATCCTGTTTGGGCTTAACCTTTTGGGGTAAAGGTTTGATAGGGTTAGGTCTGACAGTGTTTGGCTTGGGAATGTTTCGATTTTTCGGTAAGTGACACATGTTAGGATAGGAAGCAGCAGGCTCAGGCTGTTTTCCTAACCTAATTTCCAATCTTTTGGAAGTGTCATACAACTTAGTATAATCAGAAGTGAGTGATTCCATTCTGATTTGTGCACTTTGAAGACTTTTCTTCTCTTTAGAAAGTTCTTCCTTGAGTTGGTCAATAACTTTGTCTTTCTCTTCAGATGACATGGTAGTCTCGTGTAATAAGAGCTTTATTGAAGAAAGCTCACCAGACTCACTAACATTATTTCTAACCTTAGCTAGTAGGTCGGTAAGTCTACCTATTTCACCTTTGTACTCTTTGAGTACCTTCTTAGAGGTCTGATACTTGCTATGCAGTTTCCTGTAATCAGTCATCAGGTCACTGAAGGCATCTCATAATTGCTCAAAGGTGAAGTCATCATAAGTATCAACTACAGGTTCAGTAGGTACCTGATCGGATGCCATAAAGCATACGTTTGCAGCGTCTTCTGATTGTTCGTCTTCTGAGTCGCTGGCTTCACTTTCATGCCATATGCTGGTATTGGCATATCTCCTAGATGTTGATCTCTTCAGGTTCCCTTTTTCATACCTGTTGCTCTTCTTGCTTGATGATGAGTTTGTAGGACAATCCTTTTTCATGTGTCCCTTCTTCTTGCAGCCGTAGCAGACATCATTATCTTGATACCAGTTGTTGCTGCTGTTGTTTTCTTTGGCTGTCTTCTCATATCTCATGAATCTTTTGAATTTCCTTGCTAGGAGTGCTTGATCTTCAGCATCAGATTCACTGCTGTCTGAGTCACCTTCAGCAGCTTTTCTGTGCTGAGCCTTGAAAGCGATCGCCTTCTCCTTTGGTGCAGGCTCTTCAAAATCTTGTAGCTCCAGTTCATGAGTGAGTAGCTTACCCATGAGTACTTCGAGGGACATAGTTGTGAGGTCGTTCCCTTCAATGATTGCAGTAGCCTTCGGAATCCAGTTCTTGGTAAGTGCTCGCAGGAGTTTGCAAATCTTTTCATGGTTACTGTACTCTTTGCCTAGGGAGGACAAAGGATTTACAATATCCAAGAATCTTTTGAACATTTGAGTAACTATTTCGTTGGGCTTCATCTTGAACACCTCATACTCTTGAGTAAGTCTGCTGACTTTAGATTCTTTGACTTGAGTCGTGCCTTCATGTGTGACTTCAAGTAGCTTCCACACTTTATTAGCCGTTGTGCAGATAGACACCCTGTTAAATTCAGTTCTGTCTAAAGCACAAAATAGAGCATTAATAGCACGTGCGTCAAGACTGGCCTTTTTCTTTTCCTCCTCTGTATATCTGCTATAGGGTTTTTCAACTAAAACTCCATCAACATTTATACGAGGTGGCTTTTGATAGCCATCAATAACAATAGACCATAAATCAAAGTCAAGAGATTTCAAGAAGAAACTCATCCGTGTTTTCTAATAGGTATAGTTTGTACCATCAAACAGTGGAGGTCTGTTTGTGGCCTGGCCTTCACTTGTGAATTTCACAATTGCCATGTGTTGTGCTGTGATCTATATAACAGTTAATTAAAATGAATAAATAATTGCACTATTACCTTACTTTACCTGTAACACCCGCTCTGATACCAATTGTAGGAACGAAATCGTAAAGCACAATACTCTAGAGGGAGGTGAATAGAGTAGGCAGCGAAAAATTGCTAATTAAAAAATGTTAGCAGCAAGATCACAGAATAATAATCACAACTAAGTAAAGTAAAGGCAGAGATAAGAAAGCAAACGCAAAGACAGCGATGTATACTGGTTTCCCTCTGTTGAGGACTAATCCAGTCGGTAGAACTCTTGCTACCAGTTGAATCCACTATTGGCAAAACCGAAAGTTTTCTTACGAAGTCCTTACAACTTCTACAACGCGAGCTTTGATACGAAGAACTCGTCCAACTTCAAATGTGAAGAGGTATTCTTCAATCAAGCCTTCTGATTACAATCTCTCAGAAACTTCTAGACCGTACCGTACTGGCAAATCGACTAGAGGATTGTAATTGGCTTGGGATCTGAAATTTAAAGCTCAAGAAACTCTTTGGAAGACTGAAAGCTTTAGATAGAGAGAAGACTGAAAGTGAATGAGTGAGTTGAAATGATTGAAATCCTTCTCTATTTATAGGAATTCCAAAGACAGAATTCTGGCAGAATTCGGACAGAATTCGGGCAGAACTCGATGAGGAAATCTCGATCAAATTCGCAACTGCAGGAGGACCAAGTTCCAGAGAATTCAAAAATCAAACGGCCACCAACCGAACTCTGGTCGAACTCTGGCCGAGTTCTGTCAGGGTTAGGTTAGGGTTTTAAAATCAATTTTTGGGGATTTTTGAAAACCTTTTTGAAAACCTTTTTGAAGCTTTTGTTTTAAAAGAATGTTTTTCAAAACAAAGGATATTTTAAAAGTATTTTGAAAACATTTTAGAATAGCCTATTTGCCAGTACGACTCGGTGTACAATATATTCCTAGACTCAATAAAATGAAAAATACATTGCTTAAAGGAAATACAGACTCGAGCAGGCAAACATAGCTTCGGTCTTGAACTGTGTAGATAGCTGTTCTTGTTCATGTCCAAGAGTCCGATACATCCTGACTAGCTTTAAATATCCAGACAGAGTTTGATCAATTATTAAAATCAGGTTGACCATATGACCAATAGGCCAACATTCATCCTCCGCCCCTGGCGTCGTCCCCGAGGCCCTTCTCGTCGTGTCGCGACCCACGCCCGCCGTGGCTCCCGCCGCCCACAGTGATGCCTCCCCTCCCCCACCGGTTCGCGGGTGAGGGTCCTGAGGCCCCCTCCCCTCCTTCCTCGATTATCGCGCCCTCCTCGGGCCACACGCCCGCTTCGGGCAGACCCCCGCTCCTCGGGCCGCGTGTGCCCTCGGGCCGCACACAGGTTTCCTCCTTGGGCCAAGAGCCCCCTCCTCTTTCGAAATTTCGTATTTCGAAAGTTGCTGTTTCGTGTTCTTTGGGTTCCAGGAAAAAAAAGAATGAAATGGTAGTAGTGTCTTTTGTTTATGGGTCTTTTTAGGTTTTGGGTCCCACCCTCTTCATGTAGGAACTCGGGCTATCTCCCGATTCCAACCTCTAGATTTCTTTTTCAATGAAGGCTTTAGCCACTGTTTAATATATATATATATATATATATATATATATATATATATATATATATATATATATATATAAAATACATCCTCACGTACATATATGTGCGTGAGGATGTATTATATATATATATATATATATATATATATTTTTTTTTTTTCTTCTTTTATATATATATATATATATATATATATATATATATATATATATATACAAAAAAAAAATATATATATATATATATATACAAGGATATCTATGAAACGGTTAAACCATATAGGAACTGTTAAACTGAAATTGAAACTGTTAAGCCATATAGAAACCAAATCAGGAATTCAAATGAACTTCACATATGAAATTCATTTAAAACAGTTTAATAAATGTGGCATGGGGATCACATGTTCAGGTTTGTAATACAATATGCCAAGGTTAGCTATCAATGTATACATATATATTCACTTCCTCGAAAACCCATCTCATGTTATCAATGATTAATGTTAGACAATTATGAAACTCAAATTGCATGTTAGATTAGGAAAACCCAATTTCAGTTTTCGAAATATCAAGTAAAATAGAAAACAAGAAACAAAGTATCAGTAAAATCATTTCGAACCCAAAATGAAATCAATTCTCATATGAAACCCAAAGATAGGTGTACAGAAGTGTCCCCCCTACATGTGTACGTGTCAGGGGGTTGATTCGTGTCCACACAAGTGGACACGAAGTATCCAACTCCACACGAACACACACAGACTCGCACACACAGTACAGTGTCGTACGGGCATGCCAGTGACTCATGGACACGACACAAGCCATAAGACTTCTCGTGCTCACAGCCACGTGTAGCCCAGGCATAGGGCTACACACACATCACCCTGAATTGTGTTCTCGTGGTGACAGGACATGACACGAAGTGCGTGTCAGTGAGCCCTGTTCGTGCGGGTGCAGCTGTGTAAGACCTGTACGAGCGGGTTTTCATGTCCGACACAACATAGGGTGTCCTAAAACTTTAGGATGTTAATGTTAGACATTGCTCCAACATCTACCTCAAAAATCTTGTGTCCACATGTCCTGTGTAGGTAGAACTCAGTGTCGAGCAACAGGGCATGCGCGCGAGATCTCGTACAGCACGTGCGTGTCCTATTTGGACACGGACACGACAAAAAATCAGCTCACTATTAGTGATTCGTGATCAACATGCTAAGGGCTACACAAACATGTAACTTATTTCAGAAAACAAGAACAAAAGTTCCACACAAGCATTTCACCAAACACATATTCAAAAACACTGATACGTGTCCGATATGGACACGAAATGACACGAATTCCTACCAAACTTGGGCTACACCTAGGGAACCCTAAATAGATGCATCTATGGAAATAAATTAGAAATTTAAAAGTATTTGATAGGTTTTACCTATTGAAGGTGAAATCTCAATGAATAAGCTTTGAAATGAGAGCTCTTCTTCCACTTGCAATAATCCCAAGCCCTATGTCACGCCCCAGAACCAGAATACTGGAGAGCGGGGGCAGACATAGCCAGCTACGTATAATGAAATGGAATCCACGTCACTATACGGTCACGGCTGTCTAGATATATGAGGGTTTAACTACAATCCATCAGTCTCCTATGGTCAAGAACAAGCCAATTGTCTCAATCATAAGCAAGTAATAGTAGTTACAAGATGTCAGAGCACCAAATATATAATAGCAAGGCGTCCCATACATTACATATTGGATGATCATGAAGCTAGTCGTACAAAATGTCAGGACTAGCAAGAGTTCAGTCATACATGATCAACCCTAGGATTTGTCAATCATGTTACAGCCCGTAGGCAGACAGTAGATAAAGGTGCAATACGAGCTAACACATGCTCGCCGGCTAAACGCCTCAAAAGAATAATTTTACAATAAAGTGGGTGGACAAAAGAAACCCACTCGTTGCCAGGGTTACGCCTGGTGGTCACCATCTGGCTGGATAGTAGGTAGATCCTCTGGTGCTGCTCCGATATCTGGCCACACAAAACCAGCTGGGTCAGACCCCAGAAAGAGCAAGTAACACAAATAAGGCTTCACTTAGGAACTAAAACCAGCATATATCACAAATAAATAGTAAAGGTAATTAAAAGATAGTGATAATAGCTGAGATAACAATAATATTTGAACACGGAGAAACCATTCAAGTAGCCAGACTGCAACCCTTAAACCAAACAAGGACCGGGGTTGCAATCCTTCGCCTGAATAGAAACCCGCCTCAATTACTATTGATAAGGTAACAAGACAATAAACGAAGAGAGGATACAGAACTGCTCCGGAAGCCAGGTTACAACCCTTAAACCAAACAAGGACCGGGGTTATAACCCTTCGCCTGAACAGAACTGGACCCCTGATCTTTATTGTTAAGGCCAGTATAAATAATCATGGTATTGAAGTAAAGGTAAAACATGACGAGCATGACAGGGGGTTTCAATAAGACAATAAACGAAGAGAGGACACAGAACTGCTCCGGGAGCCAGGTTACAACCCTTAAACCAAACAAGGACCGGGGTTGTAACCCTTCGCCTGAACAGAACTGGACCCCTGATCTTTATTATTAAGGCGGGCACAATAAGCAGGACGATATATGATAAGATAACCATGGAACTATTCAGATAGCCAAGTTACAACCCTTAAACCAAATAAGGACCGGGGTTGTAACCCTTCATCTGAACAGAACTTGGTATCCCATCATTTATCGATACAAGAAATCATGTCATGATACAATCTTGTACAGGATCAGGATAAGACTAAGCTGGAATAAACTTCATCCAATCAATCACGGCCAATCAAGAGCACGGCTTGATACTTTTAACTAACTAGGGTTATCACAGGCCTAGTTACTAGCAAGATGCAATGAGATTATCCCAACAGCCACAAGCCCTGCAGACCATCCGGTTATCCGGGTCGAATGTCCGTTATGAAGAATGCAACACGTGACTGTGTGCTGGAAATGTGCCCTACTCGTCGGTAGGCTACAAGTCCACTTAATGCGCTCAGATAACGGGATTGCCTGTAGCTGGGAATCTCTTCATGACTACTGAATCATTCTAGTTAATTAGCCTTAGTCAATTTCAGTAGATACACCTGACTGTGGTACTCAGGGATCCCCATCCTAGACATGATGCAAGACAGTACTGGTTTATTTGTACAAACGCAATCGCCCACGGTGTCCAGACCTTTCATACTTGTCATATCAGTTTACTTGTCAAGAGTGCGCCACCGCGGGCCATTATCGTGTTCTATTCTTACATTATCATGAATGAGAAAGATTATATAAAATAACTAATAACATATTCTTGAAGCCAAGGAAAAGATCTACAACTTTCATGTTTTAAGTTTTTCAAGATTCTAGCTACAAAATAACTTAAACAGGCAAAAACAGTAAATTCCTGCACAATCGGCGCATGGGATTCCTGCACGAATCGGCGCATGGGATTCCTGCACAAATCGGCGCATGAGATTCCTGTACGAATCGGCGCATGGGATTCCTGCACAAATCGGCGCATGAGATTCCTGCACGAATCGGCGCATGGGATTCCTGCACAAATCGGCGCATGAGATTCCTGCACAAATCGGCGCATGGGATTCCTGCACGAATCGGCGTATAGGATTCCTGCACAAATCGGCGCATGAGATTCCTGCACGAATCGGCGCATGGGATTCCTGCACGAATCGGCGCATGGGATTCCTGCACGAATCGGCGCATGGGATTCATGCACAAATCGGCGCATGAGATTCCTGCACGAATCGGCGCATGGGATTCCTGCACAAATCGGCACATGAGATTCCTGCACGAATCGGCGCATGAGAAACTCACGTTGCGTCTTCAATACATGCGCGTAAGAAACCTACGCGCATGACACGCTCGGAGTTAAGAAATGCGTTGCCGGAACTTCACGGCGCATGGCCTCCCGGTGCATGGCCTCCCGGGCGCATGAGGTTCCCGGCGCATGGGATTCATCGTCCCCAAACAGCAAGTTCAGCCATGAAAGTTCCGAAAACTTGTAATGGCCATAACTTACTCATCCGGAGTCGAAATCAAGCGAAACAAAAGCCAAAACTGAATGAAATTGAATTCTCTACAACATAGTGAAGTTACACACTTCACAATTGAAGTTGGTCGAGTACTTCGGATCAATGCTCGCGTTGTAGAAGTTGCAAGATCTTCGGATGAAAACTTGTGATGATTTTCCATAGTAGATTCAACTGGAAGCTAGAGTTCTTCCGACTGGACTAGTCCTCAACAGAGGGAAACCAGTATACATCCTTGTGTTTGCGTTTGCTCTCTACTCTCTACTTTTTATTTATATATCTGTGATATATATATTATCTGTGATCTTATTACTAACATTTTTAAATAGTTAATTTCCGCTGCCTACTCTATTCACCCCCCCTCTAGAGTATTGCGCTTTACAACTCGTTCATACAATCGGTCCTACAATTGGTATCAGAGCAGGCTCTGCAAGTAGAGAGCCAGTGCTGCATCTAGAGGAATTATATTCTGATCCCAATTGTTCCTATAATTGGTATCAGAGCGGGTTATACAGGTAAAGCGAGGTAACACTGCTATTATATTCTTATTTATAACTGCTGTTACATAGATCACTATATCACATATGGCAAGTATGTACTTCATAACTGAAGATCAATCCTCAAATAGACTCCCACTATTTGATGGAACAAACTATAGCTATTGGAAGACACGGATGAGCTTCTACTTGAAGTCTCTAGATTTTGACTTATGGTCAATTGTTGTCACCGACTACAAAAAGCCTACTATTACTTCTATTCTTACATCCTCTATAATCAATAAGCCTTATTATAGTTACACGGATGAAGAGAAGAAGTTAGCTAGCCTTGATGCAAAAGCTATGCATATTATTTATTGTGCTGTAGACACAAATGTATTTAATCTTATTAATACTTGCACAACATCTCATAAAATTTGGAAAGTTCTTGAAGCTACTTATGAGTGCAGGTATGAAAGCAAAGCTAGCAACTCCAGAGAGAAGGATAGTCTTCATAATGATGCAAATATGTATATGACGAAATTTAGATTTAAAGTACAGCATCATCCCTTATACGAAGAAGAGCTTGTATGTGAAAACTACAAGAAGATAGACCACATCCAAGAAGATTGTACTACTACAAGAAAGGAGAGTCACTACGAACAATCAAATGAAGGAAGATCATCGGGCATATGGTGTGAAAGCGAAGCAAGCGTTTCTGAAGAAGAAGAAGAAGAAGATGATGAAGAAGAAGAGAGACCTCATCAAGCTGCAAATTTATGCTCAATGGCATTATCTAACGAGGTACAAAATATTTCTTTTTCTGGAGAGAGTAAATTTTCTTATGATGATTTATCTGATGCTTTCAGTGATCTGTTAGAAGAACACAAGAAAGTATTAGATAAATATAAGCAAGCTAGAAAGGATATTCGATCCAATAAGCGTGAGATTGAAAAGCTCACTTGCTTATTGAATGATGCTAGAGATACTTTTACTTCTGATAATTCTACTGAGATTTCCATACTGAAGTTTAGATTGCATGAGGCACTTGATTGCATTGACAAAAGCACTCAAGAAAATGCTAAACTTAAGGAGGAACTAGAATCAGAAAAGAAGAAGTATTCTATTGCTTCATGTAGAATTGATGCTCTTTCTGCTAAGTATGATGAGATCTGTGCTAACTCTAAAAAGTTAGAGATTAGACTGGGAAAGCAGGTAGTACAACCTACGACTCAGTCTAACACAAGACACTTAGCACATCACAAAGTCACACACGTTAGATCTTTTACTAAGGAAGCAAGCAAAGCTAAAGCTTCACATAACCATGCTTTCTATTACAAGTATCCACGCACATCATATCATACTACTGCACATTCTCATACTACTACACATAGTACTAATATTAATTCTTTCTGTCATTATTGTGGTATGAATGGACATGTTTCTAATCATTGTCAAATTAGAAAACTTGTTGATATGAACTTATGCAAATGGGTTCCCAAAGCTAACAAATGTGGATCCAAGTATTGGATACCAAAGTCTTCACCTAATATTGCAGGTGAAGCTTCTCATATCAAATAGAACCATGGAACATGTTGGTGATTGCACAGCTACAAAGGTCATCTTCCATGCAATTGTACCAACAGAAGTGTGGTCACTAGAACCACTTCGGTAACATGCTTACTAAATAGTTTCTAATATCTAGCATGTTCTTTTTTGATGTCTTGCTATTAGCTTTCATTGATATCCTTTAAATTGTTTATTATTTGAATCAATGTGAGACATAATCCTAGCATGACTAGCTGATTAGCTTAAATGATTAGTTCACACTATATAGTATTTATTTTTATTAGTGTGACACATTTGTCTATGTATGCTATTTACTCTTAATCTTTATTCTTAAAGCATGCATACCACTCTAGTCTATTGGAGCTTAACTTTGTTTTGGTTAATATGTTTTTGACTCTCTGTATTTAATATTTTTTAATGATCACTTCTTACCGTTTTGTCTTTAACATGTCATATTTACTTTGATCAGTATTTTGTGAGTATATATGTTTAGCACAAGTCTCTTATTTTCTTGAAAAGTATATACATATACTTTTATGTTAACCTTGTGCTTGCATAATATATTCGCTATTGATTCTCATATTTTATTTTGATTCATTTCTTATGAATCAATTACATCTTTGTCTGATAAAGTTTATTTATGCATATTTTTGATCTTGTGATTTTTTTTTATGATTGTTAATGATACATGAATAATTCATTTTCATTTATATATTTCTCATGTTTCTTATATTGTATAAATATCTTTATGGGGATTTATGAGTTAAGTTCAAGTTCTATATTATATTATTTTGAAAAGTAGTTTTTAAACTTGTACTTATCTCATACTTAAACTAGTGATTACTTTGAACAAATTTATGTTCTTAGCTTTATTAGCTTCTTCCTCAAAGCCTCTTTTAATGATGTGTTCCTCTTGGCTTTTTGGTTGACTTTTTGGATGCATGATATTTTTTTTAAATATCTTGATCTTAATAAACCATTCCTTGGGTATTTACTTTTAGGGATTCTGGATTTCGACGATGATTCGATGATACTGCATATATTCCTTTGAATCTAAGTTTTTAAGAGTAGAAATTATTTTTGGGAACAAGCCGAAAGGGTCCTTCTGTCATACAGGTGTAAATAGCCTGAAGCGACACGGTGCACTAGTCTTCGGACTACCGCTAGCTGGGAACCGGCCCCTACAGCTAACCTGAAGTGATCAATACTTTATAGACTTAAGATTTATTAAGGTCTACTTGCAACTATCGTCTAGTTCTGGATCCAAGGTGCTGTCAAGTCTCCTAGGTTCCAGAATACATCAACGTATCTAGGTTCTACATTTTGATTTACAAATGTTTTATATTTTATTGTTACCCAATGATTTTGTAGCACATATGGATAAATGTAATTGATACATCTTATGCCGTATGCTACATTGTTCTAAGATTTTTAAGTCCATAGAATATAATTTATTTCTTATTGCACTAATTCTTTTTAAATTCTCGGTTATTAAAGAAGAGATTTATTTTGGGTACAAGCCTACAAAGGGTCTGTTTGTCACCACGACTACGGTCGAAGCGAAGCGGTACTTAAGTGTTCCCCGGTGAACCTCCGTTAGCTGGGACAGTACCTCTACAGCTAATCCAAGATTAATCGACGCTTTTTAAACTAAAGATTTATTGAGATCTAGTTGCAATTATTATCTGATGGATTTTGAATTTTAGATTTGATGAATAATATTCTCTCTTTATATTTTCACAAAAGGTAGCATATGTTGATCTATCTTATTCTATAGCATAGATCAATTTATGTCATCTTTTGACTTATACGATTATTCATCATGCTAATTTGAAATATTTTTTTATTTTTAAATGTTCATTTAATGGATATTTCTTCTTTTGTCTAAAGATGATTGTTTTTCGTATTCGTGTCTACTCATTGAATATTATGGTATTGTGATTTCATCTTTAACTTGTGTAATATTCGTAATATTAATGATTTTGAGCTTTATATTATTATCTTCTTATTCAAGTTACTAACTGCCTATAGCAGTAATTTTTTGCGGGGAGAAGTCATGCAAATTGAATCTCTCTCTCAAAACGTTTCTTTTCTTTAAACCTTACGGTTGTCAGGTGGACACCGTGCTAAGACTTTAAAAGGGAAGAAATGAACTTTGATAAGAAGACCTAATATTTTTGGATTAATTTTCTACTTCTGAAAATATATCTCTGAAATTCTTAAATTTATCTATATTATTATTTTTGGATATAGCCATGTAAAGGTGGAGCAGTTAATTGTTTCAAGTCAATTATCCCCTTGACATGCCATATATCTAGAATACACTTTTTTTTTGGGACATTTATCAGGTTATGTTTATTTGTTCAAATGGATTTATTTATGATTTATGGATTCTTTTATTGAAATTATTTCTTTGATTCGAATCGACAGCTTTCAGTCTAAGGACTAAATGGACGCATTCGAACATTTATTAAGACAGTTTTTCGTAATAAATTCGACATTTTTGAAAAGCCTTTTTTGATTTCTTTTTGATTTATTGAATCTGTCCGGGACTTAAATTTTATTATTAAGACAGTTTTCAAAATCTTTTAATGTCTTAAAATATATATATATATATATATATATATATATATATATATATATATATATATATATATTGGAGATATATTTTGTTTATTCATCTTTAAGCATTTATTCATTGGATATTTCTGTTATTTGCCTAAAGATGATATTTGTTTTGAGTTTGGAATTTTATATGCATTTGATCAAAGGAAAGAAAAGATGCATATCTTGAATATCCCTTAGATCTTGTGATTATTTATTTTATCTATTTTATGCATATAAATTATTTTTGAACTATATACGCATATTTTAAGGGGGAGCAATTTAATTGTTTCAATTCTTTTATGCCCTTAATATATGGTATACCTAGTTCATCATGGACATATATTCTTTTACTTAAAATATCTTGTTGAGTTGTTCATGATATTTGGATTTGTATTGAGTTTATGAGAGAATATATGATTATTATTTATTTTTAATTCTCTCATTTTTGAGTTTCTAAAAGTTATCTTGCTATAATTAATTTAATTTAATGATTCTTTTGAGGTTAAACTGATTTGGCATCTCTAATTTAGATTTTATCTCAAAGTTCATGATTATCTTATTTAGACTGATCATACTTTGCGGGGGAGCATTCAAGTCGACTGGATTTCTCCTTCTCAAGTATTTTGTCTTCATTACCTTCATGTATATCTGATGGATATATTTTATGCTAAGGTAATTGCATTCAAATGCATGAACTTTGGTATAGATTTTACATAGATTCTAGTATACTTATTTTGATCTCTTTTCGATGATTATACTCTTTATGGAATTGATTCACTAATTTGTATGGGCAAATTATGAATCATATTTTTTTTTTATGATCATTGTTGAAAGTCTCATTGTATTTTTTTATATATACTAGATCTGTGAATTTCTATTCCTCAAGATTTATTTATGACCAATGATTGATTTCTACTATATTGACATTTTTTTGGTCTATTTCAAAACTTACTTCATTTTTGGATTTCTAGTTGGTAAACAATGTATTGATTGATTTCAATGTTCTTTGTTTTTTAGTTCAACCAACTATTTTTGACAAGTTTTTCTACTATTGTTATGTAATTTTCTACACTTGTCATTACACTGTTCTCCTAATCCTTGATCATGATTTGCTTTCCTTATTTACTTATGCATGAGATCATCTTAGCTTTAATTACGGGGGAGCTTATTTTTGATCATGTCAAAGGGAGAGAAATAAGTTTAAGTGGGGAGAAATAAGTTTAAGTCTGCATACAATCTTTTAGTATTATGTGTTTATTAGTGATACATGCATCTATTGTATTTATATTAAACTTAAAGGATTTGCCATAATCAAAAAGGGGGAGATTGTTAGCCCAATGATTATATCATGTTTTTGAATATGGCTAATCAATTAAGTTTAACATAATGACATCACTAATATTCATGTAATCACTATCATGTTGTTACTTAAACTTAGCATTGTCTAATATTAGCATTGTCCTAAATGTTCTATATCATATTGCTATGCTTGTATCATATTGTCTTGTTTGTCTAACATGTTCTTAGACATGCACTAAGCATGATCAAGCTTTGTCAATCTAGGATATATGCAATAGAGTAATAATGATGGGCCAAAGACGGCGTTATACAAGAAGATTTCTCTGAACCGCCTAACGACCTATCCGGAGCCTCGCATCGGGGGTTCCGCTGCCCGGTCAGCGGACAGGGGTCGAGGGGGCAGCGCCCCCCGTCAGGGGTTCGGGGGCGAAGCCCCCGAAAGGTATTCAGATTTCCAGATCTGTTTATCTTTGGACGACCGCCGTCAAGTGAAAAAAGCGTCTTCTAGTCTGTTCAAGTTTTGAAGAAAGGCGTCATCAAAGGGCTCTTGGTTTTCCTATTTCATCAATGTAATTTTGCATATTTATTGAGTCTAGGAATACGATGTACACTGCATCGTACTGGCAAATAGGCTACCCAAGAAACGTTTTCAAAATACCCTTTCGTTTTGAAAACAAGCCCACTTACAAAAGCCCAAACTACTTCCTAACTGTTTGACTTTTTAAAAAGCCCAAAACCAATTTGCAAAAACCCTGACAGAACTCCAACAGAACTCGGACAGAATTCGGCCAGAGTTCGGCCAGAATTCGGCCAGAGTTCGGCCAGAGTTCGGTTAGTGAACGTTGCTTTTTGAACTTGGTCTTCCTGCAGTTACGGATCCCACCGAGATTTTTTCATCGAGTTCTGTCCGAATTCTGCCCAAATTCTGTCAGAATTCTGCCTTTGGAAAAACTATAAATAGAGAAGGATTTCGATCATTTCAACTCACCAATTCACTTTCATATCTCTTCTCTATCAGCCTACTACTTCTTCCAAAGTATTCTGAGCTATCATTTTCAAATCCCAAGCCAGTTACAATCCTCTAGTCGATTTGCCAGTACGGTACCGTCTAGAAGTTTCAGAGTGGTTGTAATCGGAGGCTTGATTGAAGTTACACACTTCACAATTGAAGTTGGTCGAGTACTTCGGATCAAAGCTCGCGTTGTAGAAGTTGCAAGATCTTCGGATGAAAACTTGTGATGATTTTCCATAGTGGATTCAACTGGAAGCTAGAGTTCTTCCGACTGGACTAGTCCTCAACAGAGGAAAACCAGTATACATCCTTGTGTTTGCGTTTGCGTTTGCTCTCTACTCTCTACTTTTCATTTATATATCTGTGATATATATATTATCTGTGATCTTATTACTAATATTTTTAAATAGTTAATTTCTGCTGCCTACTCTATTCACCCCCCCTCTAGAGTATTGCGCTTTACAACTCGTTCATACAATCGGTCCTACAATTGGTATCAGAGCAGGCTCTGCAAGTAGAGAGCCAGTGCTGCATCTAGAGAAATTATATTCTGATCCCAATTGTTCCTACACATAGAACCATTAGTTTTCAAAAATAACCAAGTTTTAGAGATCAAAACCAAGAAAAATAAACAAGAAGGAACTTAAAACTTAGATCTATAAAATATAACCATCAAAACCGAAAACTTCCAGTTCTAAAGAGGCTTAGAATCTAGTAAGGAAGAGAATGGAACAATAAAACATGAGATCCATCATGAAGCAAGTTTGCACTTGCCTAAGCTCTCCCTCTCTCTCCCTCCTGGTGGTTGAAGAAGTAAATGTGGATAAGAAGAATAATGAAGAGAGAGAATGAAGGAATGGGTTAATAAAGGAGGGTGGTGGTAGGTAGGAGGGTTCACCTTTTGGTTCATGATGAACCAAGGCAACCCAAGCCTAGCCGAACCAACCCAAAATAAACCGAGCCAAGCCAAGAGATATGCAATACAAAATAAAATACGTACACGTATTCCAAGATACGTAATACGAACTACAGGCATTACAACTCTACCCACCTTAAAAGAATTCCGTCCTCGGAATTTAATCTAGAGGCTAGAATTGCAAGGACAAGCTATAATAATCGTAAGCTATAACAAGCAGTCTATCATGTAGTCATTTATTCAAGCAAGGAATTGAAAGCATAAGGCATAAGGAAGACATTATACCTTACGAGTCAAACAGGTCGGGATATCGCGATCGGATATCATCCTCACGCTCCCACGTTGACTCACCCAAAGAGTGATGACCCCAAGCAACACGGACTAAACTAATAGTCTTGTTCTTAAGTATCTTCTCTCTCCGGTCCAATATAGACACGGGCCTCTCCTCATACGAAAGGTTGGTACCAACAACCAATTCCGAATGATCCAGGATGTGGCTCGGGTCCGGGATATACCGTCGTAGTTGAGATACATGGAATACGTCATGCACCTCACGTAGCGACGGTGGAAGAGCGAGACGATAGGATACATCACCTACTCGCTCCAGAATATCGAACGGGCCTATATACCTAGGACTAAGCTTTCCCCGTACGTCGAAACGAATAACACCACGGTTAGGCGAAATCCTCAGGAATACATGGTCGCCGACCGAGAATTCAAGGGGTCGCCGATGGGAATCGACCCAATGACGCTGGCGATCTTGGGCAACTCGAAGATGATCTCTGACTCTCCTGACCACTTCAACGGTCTGAGCAATCATTTTCGGACCGAGCATCTGCCTCTCTCCGACATCATCCCATGCTAGCGGGGATCGGCACTTCCTGCCATACAATGCCTCGAACGGAGCCATCTGGATACTGGCTTGGAAACTGTTGTTGTTCGAGAACTCCACCAGGTGCAGGTGATCTTCCTACGAACCACCGAAGTCGAGTGTACAAGATCTTAACATATCCTCGAGAGTCTGGATCGTGCGTTCTGACTGGCCATCAGTCTGCGGATGATAAGCGGAGCTGAACTGGAGGCGAGTTCCCAAACTCTCTTGCAGGCTTCGCCAAAAGTGCGATGTAAATCTGGAATCTCTGTCCGAGGTGATACTGACTGGTACTCCGTGAAGCCTGACGATCTGCCTGAGGTACATCTCTGCTAGCTGAGCCGTCGACTGACCAACTCTGAACGAGAGAAAGTGAGCCACCTTCGTGAGCCTGTCTATGACAACCCAAATAGCGTCTCTGCCAGCCGGGGATCTAGGCAATCCAGTCACAAAATCCATGGTTATATGCTCCCATTTCCACTCAGGAATCGACAATGGTTGAAGTAGTCCAGCTGGTCTCTGATGTTCAGCCTTAACTTACTGGCAGACTAAACAACGAGAGACAAACCGGGCTATCTCCCTCTTCATGCCATTCCACCAAAAGTGCTGACGAATATCACGGTACATCTTCGTGCCACCGGGATGAATGGAATACTGCGAACTGTGGGCCTCTGCCATGATCTCCTGTCTGATATCTCCATTGGGTACACAAAGACGCTTACCATGTCGAAGTATACCGTCTTCATGAATGCATAACTCTGGTCTTCGTCTTGCCTCAAACTCTGCTCTGAGACGCTGAAGCTTGGAATCTGCTGACTGCGCCATCTGGATCCTCTCGACTATAGTGGACTGGACTTGCATGCTGGCCATCAATGCCACACTGGAAGGGAGGACAACTTCTATACCCATCTTCTGAAGATCGGCTAACAGTTCTGGTTGCGCTGTCAGGAAATAAACTCCGGCTCTCCTGCTCAATGCATCTGCAACAACGTTGGCCTTCCCTGGGTGATACTGCAGGTTGACATCATAATCCACAAGCAGCTCTAGCCATCTCCTCTGACGCATGTTGAGATCCTTCTGGGTGAAAACATACTTCAGGCTCTTATGGTCGGTGAAGATCTCCACCCTATCTCCGTACAAGTAGTACCTCCACAACTTAAGTGCAAACACTACTGCTGCCAGCTCCAAGTCATGGGTTGGGTAATTTCTCTCATGATCACGAAGTTGTCGCGACGCATAGGCTATCACCTTCCCATGCTGCATCAGAACACATCCTAAACCTCTACCCGAAGCATCACAATATACTGAGAATCCTCCAGTTCCATCTGGAAGCGTGAGAATAGGAGCCGTCATCAAGCCTCGCTTCAACTTCTCAAAAGAATCCTGACATTCTGTTGTCCAAGCAAACTGCACATCCTTGCGGGTCAACTGGGTCAATGGCGCTGAAATCCGAGCAAAGTCTGAAAAAAATCGCCGGTAGTAGCCGGCCAATCCAAGAAAACTGCGAACTTCTGCACCTGTGCTGGGCATTGGCCACGACTCAATAGCCACAATCTTCTGGGGATCCACTTCTACTCCTCCTCGGGTGATGATATGGCCCAAGTACGAAATGCGATCGAGCCAGAACTCGCATTTACTAAACTTGGCATACAACTGGTGCTCTCTGAGAATCTGGAGGACAATTCTGAGATGATGCTCATGCTCCGCCTCACTCTTACTGTAGACCAGGATGTCGTCTAGGAACACAATCACGAACTTATCCAAATAAGGCATGAAGATACGATTCATGAGATCCATGAATACTGCCGGCGCATTGGTTGCTCCAAATGGCATCACAAGGAACTCCCAATGCCCATATCTCGATCTGAACGCTGTCTTCGGGATGTCCTGCTCTCTGACTCTAATCTGATGGTATCCTGACCGCAAGTCGATCTTCAAGAATACTGCTGCCCCCTTGAGTTGATCAAACAAGTCATCTATCCTCGGGAGAGGGTATCTGTTCTTGATTGTCACTGAGTTTAAGGTACGATAATCTACACATAATCTGGACGTACCATCCTTCTTTTTCACAAGAAGCATCGGGGCTCCCCAAGGCGATCCACTAGCACGAATGAATCCCTTGGTTCTGAGTTCTTCAATCATCTTATATAATATCTCCAGCTCTGATGGCGCCATCCTGTAGACTCTCTCTGACACTGGGGCTGTCCCGGGAATCAAGTCGATGGTAAACTCGATCTCCCGCTCTGGCGGCATCCCTGGAAGCTCTTCTGGGAAAACGTCTGGAAACTCTTCGACTATCCGAGGTAACTGCACTACTGCTACTGCCATCCGCAACACTGGAGGAGAAGGTTCAACTTCGCCTCGGGAGAAGGAAAACTCTGGCTCACCTGGAATGCTAAAAATAACCCTGCCAATGTGGCAGTCTATCCTAGCATACTGGTCCCTCAACCAATCCATCCCTAAGACCACATCATAATCGGCCATCGGAAACTCTATAAATCTAGCGGAGAATTCTCTACCGCTAACTACGATCCGACACAAGGAAAATACTCTATCTACTCCCACAAGTCCGTTACCAGTAAGTATATTGAGCCTTACTGATAATGACTCGGGCTCCAGTCCTACCCGTGTCGCGAATCGTGCAGACATAAATGAATGTGAGGCACCAGAATCAAATAATACTGAAGCTGGAAAGGTGTTGACGAGAATAGTACCTGCCACTACCTCACCTGGAGCAATTCCTTCTTCTCCCATGGTCAAAGCCAGCACTTGACCATATCCTCTGGGTGCGGGTCCCCTCTGCTAAAAATTCCTCTGCCTGCTCTAGATCAGGGCTTGGGCTTGGGCATACTGTTGCGGTCTCTGCTGGTGGAATGCCTGGGCCTGCGTCGGCAATGGCCTCGAAAACGGGTACTGCAGCTGCTGCTGCTGCTGGACTGGTGCTGGTCCTCTAACTGAAGGACTAGAGAAGGCTGATGAACTCTCCCTGTTCGGGCAATTCCCAACCCTGTAGTCCGGGGCACCACAAACCAAGCACAAACCCTGTGCTCTGCGACACTCTGATACCACATGCCCTGGCTTTCCGCAGTGTGAACATCCCACTGCGGAAGACTGCTTCTGCTTCTGCTGCTGAGGGTGCGTCGGGGTGGAATGCTGAACCGACGTCACTGAGGCCGTCCGCCTCGGAGCTCCAATGGTCAAAGCCCTGGCCGCCGGGGCTGGTGCTGAAGACTGATTCATCTGGCCGTGAGATCGCTTCCGACCTCCGGTCCTATCCACGATCCTCTGGAAGGTATATTCATGCCTCCTGGCTGCTCTCAATACTGCATCAAAAGTCTGATGCTCAAACTGCTCCACCGCCAATAAAATCTCCAGATAAAGCCCCTGCTGGAACCGCTGGGCTCTATCGAACTCGGTCGCCACCAAGGTGGGAGCAAACCGACTAAGCCTGGAGAACTCGGCCGCATATCCATCGACCGTCCTGCCCATCTGCTTCAGATTGGTAAACCTCGTCTGTAGATCATACCGAGCTACAGCATCAAAATACTTGGTCTGGAATCTCTCCCTGAATACTGCCCATGAAATAGGGGCCACTAATCCATCGGCCTGCGCTGTCCACCAGCTGCGGGCAAGATCTAGTAACTGCAGGCGCACTACGGCCACCTTCTCATTCTCTGGAGTCCTGGCTGCTTCTAGAATCACCTCTGTGTCCTGAAGCCAAGCATCTGCAGCGATCGCATCTTCACTGCCGTCGAAGAAGGGAGGGTTCAAGCGCTTGAAGCTGTTGGCCGCGCTATTACCCTGATGACCTCCTCTGGTCAAAGCATCTGCCACCGCCTGGTGCAAGGCATCTCCGCGACGATCCTGGGAAGCTAATAAGGACCTGATGAGACCCACCAAAGTGCCATCCTCAGGCTCTGCAGGCTGGACGGGCTGAATTGGTGGCTCTCCTTCAGTAGGCATGACTCTGGAGGCTACTCCTGAATGCCTGGCTTGATCTCCAGGTTGCTGCTGGTCCGTAGGAGGTGCCCCGCCTTGCTGATCGGCAGGTCCAGGAACAATGCCGCTGAAGAAGACGACATAGGGAACAATAAGGAAGGACCAGGACAGATCAATGATACAAGCACGTGATCAGGTCAAGATTTTCAGGGATCAAGAGGATACGAGTAGAGATCAAGGGCGAGTACTGATTGAGACATCTATTCGGTAAACCCTCACATATCTTGATTAACAAGACCTGCATGGGCCACCACTTAAACCATGTCACGCCCCAGAACCAGAATACTGGAGAGCGGGGGCAGACATAGCCAGCTACGTATAATGAAATGGAATCCACGTCACTATACGGTCACGGCTGTCTAGATATATGAGGGTTTAACTACAATCCATCAGTCTCCTATGGTCAAGAACAAGCCTATTGTCTCAATCATAAGCAAGTAATAGTAGTTACAAGATGTCAGAGCACCAAATATATAATAGCAAGGCGTCCCATACATTACATATTGGATGATCATGAAGCTAGTCGTACAAAATGTCAGGACTAGCAAGAGTTCAGTCATACATGATCAACCCTAGGATTTGTCAATCATGTTACAACCCGTAGACAGACAGTAAATAAAGGTGCAATACGAGCTAACACGTGCTCGCCGGCTAAACGCCTCAAAAGAATAATTTTACAGTAAAGTGGGAGGACAAAAGAAACCCACTCGTTGCCAGGGTTACGCCTGGTGGTCACCATCTGGCTGGATAGTAGGTAGATCCTCTGGTACTGCTCTGATATCTGGCCACACAAAACCAGCTGGGTCAGACCCCAGAAAGAGCAAGTGACACAAAGAATGCTTCACTTAGGAACTAAAACCAGCATATCACAAATAAATAGTAAAGGTAATTAAAAGATAGTGATAATAGCTGAGATAACAATAATATTTGAACACGGAGAAACCATTCAAGTAGCCAGACTGCAACTCTTAAACCAAACAAGGACCGGGGTTGCAATCCTTCGCCTGAATAGAAACCTGCCTCAATTACTATTGATAAGGTAACAAGACAACAAACGAAGAGAGGACACAGAACTGCTCCAGAAGCCAGGTTACAACCCTTAAACCAAACAAGGACCGGGGTTGTAACCCTTCGCCTGAACAGAACTGGACCCCTGATCTTTATTGTTAAGGCCAGTATAAATAATCATGGTATTGAAGTAAAGGTAAAACATGACGAGCATGACAGGGGGTTTCAATAAGACAATAAACGAAGAGAGGACACAGAACTGCTCCGGGAGCCAGGTTACAACCCTTAAACCAAACAAGGACCGGGGTTGTAACCCTTCGCCTGAACAGAACTGGACCCCTGATCTTTATTGTTAAGGCGGGCACAATAAGCAGGACGATATATGATAAGATAACCATGGAACTATTCAGATAGCCAAGTTACAACCCTTAAACCAAACAAGGACCGGGGTTGTAACCCTTCATCTGAACAGAACTTGGTATCCCATCATTTATCGATACAAGAAATCATGTCATGATACAATCTTGTACAGGATCAGGATAAGACTAAGCTGGAATAAACTTCATCCAATCAATCACGGCCAATCAAGAGCACGGCTTGATACTTTTAACTAACTAGGGTTATCACAGGCCTAGTTACTAGCAAGATGCAATGAGATTATCCCAACAGCCACAAGCCCTGCAGACCATCCGGTTATCCGGGTCGAATGTCCGTTATGAAGAATACAACACGTGACTGTGTGCTGGAAATATGCCCTACTCGTCGGTAGGCTACAAGTCCACTTAATGCGCCCAGATAACGGGATTGCCTGTAGCTGGAAATCTCTTCATGACTACTGAATCATTCTAGTTAATTAGCCTTAGTCAATTTCAGTAGGTACCCCTGACCGTGGTACTCAGGGATCCCCATCCTAGACATGATGCAAGACAGTACTGGTTTATTTGTACAAACGCAATCGCCCACGGTGTCCAGACCTTTCATACTTGTCATATCAGTTTACTTGTCAAGAGTGCGCCACCACGGGCCATTATCGTGTTCTATTCTTACATTATCATGAATGAGGAAGATTATATAAAATAACTAATAACATATTCTTGAAGCCAAAGAAAAGATCTACAACTTTCATGTTTTGAGTTTTTCAAGATTCTAGCTACAAAACAACTTAAACAGGCAAAAACAGTAAATTCCTGCACAATCGGCGCATGGGATTCCTGCACGAATCGGCGCATGGGATTCCTGCACAAATCGGCGCATGAGATTCCTGCACGAATCGGCGCATGGGATTCCTGCACAAATCGGCGCATGAGATTCCTGCACGAATCGGCGCATGGGATTCCTGCACAAATTGGCACATGAGATTCCTGCACGAATCGGCACATGGGATTCCTGCACAAATCGGCGCATGGGATTCCTGCACGAATCGGCGCATGGGATTCCTGCACAAATCGGCGCATGAGATTCCTGCACGAATCGGCGCATGGGATTCCTGCACGAATCGGCGCATGGGATTCCTACACAAATCGGCGCATGAGATTCCTGCACGAATCGGCGCATGGGATTCCTGCACAAATCGGCGCATGAGATTCCTGCACGAATCGGCGCATGAGAAACTCACGTTGCGTCTTCAATACATGCGCGTAAGAAACCTACGCGCATGACACGCTCGGAGTTAAGAAATGCGTTGCCGGAACTTCACGGCGCATGGCCTCCCGGGCGCATGAGGTTCCCGGCGCATGGGATTCATCGTCCCCAAACAGCAAGTTCAGCCATAAAAGTTCCGAAAACTTGTAATGGCCATAACTTACTCATCCGGAGTCGAAATCAAGCGAAACAAAAGCCAAAACTGAATGAAATTGAATTCTCTACAACATAGAACCATTAGTTTTCAAAAATAACCAAGTTTTAGAGATCAAAACCAAGAAAAATAAACAAGAAGGAACTTAAAACTTAGATCTACAAAATATAACCATCAAAACCGAAAACTTTCAGTTCTAAAGAGGCTTAGAATCTAGTAAGGAAGAGAATGGAACAATAAAATATGAGATCCATCACGAAGCAAGTTTGCACTTGCCTAAGCTCTCCCTCTCTCTCCCTCCTGGTGGTTGAAGAAGTAAATATGGAGAAGAAGAATAATGAAGAGAGAGAATGAAGGAATGGGTTAATAAAGGAGGGTGGTGGTAGGTAGGAGGGTTCACCTTTTGGTTCATGATGAACCAAGGCAACCCAAGCCTAGCCGAACCAACCCAAAATAAACCGAGCCAAGCCAAGAGATATGCAATACAAAATAAAATACGTACACGTATTCCAAGATACGTAATACGAACTACAGGTATTACACCCTAGAATCCTTGCTAGCAGCCCACTATTGGTATCCTCTACTGTAGGGGAGTCCAACGCAATTGGTTTGGTCCAATTTGGTGGGGAAATGAGGAATTGGTGAAGGTTTGGGGAAGAACACTAATAGGGTTTTGTGTAGGGATGAAAAGAGGCTAGGTATTTATGAACAGATGATTAAATAGGGGAATGATGGGCTTGATGGTTGTTGGAATAGTTAGGGTTAGGGTTTTAGATGACTGGCTAAGGTTTCTCCACCAATTTCTAGCTCAATCAAGGGCTCTCATCAAAAGTAGGTTTCTAACATAATATCTAACCAAAATATCTAGATATTAATCTAACTTAGTTATTAAGTCTCTAACCTTCTACCTAAGCTTCCATGAACATCGTTAACATCTAGGTTAGGTCAAAACTAGGTTAGTCTCTAATAAAAGATTAGCACTACAATAATCAATCAAAATTCATTTTCATTAAAAAGTCCAAAATGACCAAAATACCCCTAGGCTAAAAAGTCACAATTAGTCATCCTAATCACAGGGTTAGGTCCCCATGGTCATGGTTAGTCTCTAGGTCATGCAGTCTCTAGGGTTGCACTAGCAAAACATCAAAATCACAAGTCATGGTTTTAAATTGATTAAAAATTACCATAAATCATATCATGATTTAAATAACATTATTAAATAATTAAAAATACAAAAGTTCAAAATTACCCTTATTTTAGAAACTGGGTTCTACAGCAATATCCTACATTCTTCCTGTAGATATCTGCAGTGTGACCGGGCCTTTTGTAGTAGGCGCAGTTAGCCATCTTCTGTTGATGGTACTGGGGCACTTTGTTGGGTGCTGCTGACTGTTGTTGCTGCTGGGATTGCTGGGGGTGCGAGGGCTTATTGTTTTTGTGGTTGTGCCTCTTAGTGTTGCCCTAGTAGTTACTGCTGGATCCTGGATGCTCCCTCTTGGGTCGGGCAGGCGAGCTGGCCTCAACATATTGGGCCACCTTAAGTATATTATCATAAGTCTTCGTACCATTTTCGACTACCAAAGTGCGGATCTCTTCTTACAAGCCGTGCCAGAATTTCTTGGCATGCTCCACTTGGTCGTCCACCAGGCGGGTGGTAATCTGCCGAGCCGGTTGAACTCGACTACGTACTCCTCAATAGTGCGATCTCCCTGCTTCAGATCATGAAAGTGCCTCCCCATAGCTTCTAGGACGGCTTTCGGAAAGAATTTTCGCTTGAACTACTTCTTGAAGGAACGCCATGAGGTTCCTCCAGTCTGGAATATTGGCTCATTTCTGTACCAAAAGCTAGCCAAATCCCTAAGCCGAAGAGCGACAACCTCAACCATTAGGTCGGCAGGGAGTCGAACGACGCTGAGAAGTCGCTCCATATCATCTAGCCATTCATCTGCGTAGATGATGCCCTCTGTTCCTTTGAAAGGGTGCGGATCCAACTTCTTGAAGTTCTCAATGTTCCCAACCTTTGCCTGAGCAGGCCTCTGATCGGACTGTGATGAATCTAATGCTGCCATGGCCATATTATGGGCATTCTTTATGCCCTCTCTCATAATCATAGTATGGTCGCGATTAGCTTTAACTTGGGCCCTCTAGGCCGCAAGAACTCCTCGTAGTAGGCCTATGAGTTCTGTGGGGTCCACTGGCACCTGTGGAGCAGCGAAAGGATTTATACCGGCATAAGGTGGTGTGGTCCTCAGAGGAATAGGTGACGCTGCATGCACGGTGGAAGTATAAGCAGTGCGGGGAGCTCGTGCAGCATGAGGATGGTCCATAAGCTGCAACGGAGAAGGGTCGGATTGGGCCTGAGTAGGGGTATGCTCAGAGGATGAAACCTCTTCGACGGCAGGCCCAGGACGGGTTCTCTCTCCTTTTGCCATCCTCTGGAAGGTTTAGGTAACAAACATAAGCAAGGTAACCTACGAAACTATAAGCAAGTAAAAAAATAATATATATATATATATATATATATATATAGATAAGTTCAGCCCTACGTTGCGACGGGTTGAAATAGTCTAAGTATTCTAATTATTTCTAGAGTCTATTGTCTTAAAGTCATTCTTAAACCTAAGGTCAGAATGCGGGACTGCATGTTTGTCTAGACTAGGTTGACTAGACCAAATTCGCAGAACATGACCTATATGGGCCACCACTGAAAATATGTCACGACCCGATCCCAAGATACTGGGTCCAGTAGGAACATGCCCAGCCTGCACCATTGTGAGATGGCGGCAGTAAGCTGTATTAATCAGTAGTAAATCAAGCACAAAATTCTAAACTATGAAAATTAAAAACTTTTATTTAAGACATTTAAATTAGAACTAGATGTCTATCTGGAACATCCACACAAGCAGAAAAAGTATTTGAATTATTACAACTTGTCCTTTATTACAACTTTTAAAACAAAGAAAGAAACTAAGCAACAAATACGACTAGAACTCTTAGCCTCCCTGTTCAGGTTCAACTATCTCATTAGACCCCAGGTCGAATCCGTAGTAGGAACAAAAAGTAAGCTCCTTGTCATCGCAGCACCTAAAAATGTTGGTCTCCAGTCAGGAGAGGAGCAAGAACATATATATCCAATCCAGTATTTTAATAAACAAATAAAGATGCAAGAAGCAGTTTTTGAATATAATTTATCTTTTCTAAATAACAATAAAGAACCAATGAAGCAATAAAATCTCAAGTAAGGTAACAGTGCAATAATAATACAATATACAATTATTTATTCAAAATACCCCTTTTTGTAATGGAAATACTTTTGAAACTAGTTAGCGTTTTATTTACGTTAAATAAATGCAACATATTTAGTAAAAACCTTTAAACCTAAAATGCCATGATTATTACGATAATATTTTATTTCAACAATTATTTTATTTATTTTAGAAATTCTACTAAGCATGGTAATTGAATATTATTTTAAAATTATATTCTAATAAGATAGCAGTAAGATTAATTACTAAATAATCATTTTACGTAGAATATTTTATTCTAATAAAATTATATGTTTAATCCAAAAATTTCTACGATGGCCCGATAATTACTAGCAATTCTAATAATAATCTAACCGTCATTTACAAACTAATTAATTAATCATATTAATATATCAAATAATTAGGAAACTAATTATCCCAGAATTGACAAGCTTTATTCTGTCAATTCTGGTGGGACAAGATTAAGGTTTCTACCTAATTTCTATTCTGGAACAGAAGGGGTTTCTCGCAGAACTTACCAGAAGGCTGATGAAGGATAACCGAAAGGTGGCTTCAACCTCAGAGTCACGCTAGGCGACAAAACGATGGAAGCACGCACACAGGGTACGCGAGCGGGATCTGCGCTGCGCACGGGCGCATGCAGGAGACGCGCACAGGGGCACGGCCAACTGGCGCGGGCGATCAGCCTGTTGATCGGCCGATCGAACGGCAGTTGGCTGGTCGGGGTCATGCAATTTCCGTCAAAAATGCCTCAAGAGAGGTATTGCATCAGACGAGGTATTGCGGGAAGCGCCGTGGTACGATCGGATTTGGAAGAGGTGGAGTGTGGGTGGAGATAGGTGAGTTTTTATGAAGAAGGAGAAATATGAAGGTTCTGGATGTTTCTGTAATGTCCTGCTCTGCAAGGTGCATTACGATGAGTCATTGACTCGAAAAGTTGCGTTGACCCGATGAGATATCGATGCAAATTGATGCAAGAGTTACGTTGACCCGAAAGGAAGCTTTAAGTCGATTCGAATCTATCGAAGCGATGCAAGGCATAAGTCCGATTCGATGAAATATTGACTTTAGTATATTTCGTGTGCTGACTACGCTTTTATGTTGGATTATAAGAGGTCGGTATTTTGCCTTATTTTTAATGGTGTCCGCAAAACCACATCATTGCCTTGCAACGGATTATGGTATGGGCACGGTAGACTGAAACAACCGAGTAGTTCAATGGAGTGTGAAGTGCTCGAACGGCAGAAGAGTTGGACATGCAGCAGAGTTATGAATCGAGCCACATCGGTTTGGCGATATGAAAAGGTGTATCAGCTTAAGGTTGGCGGGTTCTTGACCATTCTTCCTTATCCTTGATGCCTAATAAAAATGTATCCCTTGTAGGCAATTGTGGCTTTTGAGTTAGCAAGCATGGCTCGAACGATTAAAGGTCTTAGTGTGTGTCGAACATTAAGATGGAACATTGAACATTGAACGATTGCAGTGACGTGCATCGAGCACGGATCGTAGTAGGGCAGTGATGGTAGAACATTGAAAGGCAATATCGAAATGTGCATCACGTGCACGACTTAGAGAATATTGAACACTAGGCCGAGAACATTAATTATGGCGTTAAGCGTGCCTTTGTGCATAAAAACTATGTGAACGACTAAGTAACAAAATGGGCTAGTCGTGGTGCAACGTCGCAGACCTGCCATAACATTGAAAGATATACTTCATGCATCGAAGTATGCAGTTGTGGCACAGATGCCATGGAACTGACGTTATACAAACAACTTATGAATGAAACATGTTGAATATAAGATCGAAAAGTCTAATTCGTTGGGGTGTCGTACATCAATACGGATGTGTTGGGGCATAATGCCAATAGAACTCAAGATAGATATAACAAAATATGAATTGAGAACTTGAGATTGGTTGGAATGATATGACTTGCTTGCTGTATGCACGTATTGCATGGTCAATGGACTCAGATGGCCTGTGCACGGGTGTGTCTTCCCTCGAACAGTTATGACCAGGGAACCAGAATCGTTCGACCTAGAAGGGAATTATATTGGTATTCATGGTGCACTTCATTAGGACGGGTTGCGACCGGCTAATGTTATGATAAGCTATGATATCACTAAGTTTGGGATCCTTCGGCTAAAGGACTAGCAACCCGTACTTGGAGTGATCGCTAGCTTACAAATTGAGATACCAGTCCATTACGATACGAAACATCGTGACCTTTCATATAGATAGGGCCGATGAACTTGAGAGTAGAACTGGGTGCAGGCACAAGTCCTGCCACCCTTATGATTGTGATTGTGTTGGGTTGGTTGTATGAACGACAATCGGCATACAGGCTTGGAAAATCGAGATGGAGATGTGCACGATCACTATGTTATAAATATCATGTATCTAACAGTATTTATTATAGAAACACGATACCGAGAACATTTATGTATCTATTGCTATTGAGAATGAATAACATGCTTTATTGTTTTGATCTTGCCATGAAACTGATCCTAAGGCAATAATAGAAAGATCACCAAATAATCTACATGCTTCACTAATTACTTAGTGTTGGTTTAGGTGAGTGGGTCTTGATCAGTACAGCGAGGACGAAAGTACTGATCCCCCACTAGTTTGCCTGCAGATTTAGGATATGTTGCGCTCGTGGCGGGGCTTGGCTTGGACGTGCCGAGGCATGGAGTCATTGGTCTTTCGAGATGAGCTACCGTACTAGGTTTGGCATAAAACATGAAGATGTTCGGTCGGTAGTCTTGAATGTGCTATAGAAGACATGATGTATGGAATAAGATCCTTTATGAGCTAGAAAGATCATGAGCGTTGTAGCCTATTGGCATTTTCAGTTAAGCTATTCAAATCCCTTGTAATCTTCAGTTCATTTATCAATAAAAGAGATTCTTATTATATACTTTATTTCCTTCCGCTACGAATGTTACCAATTTGAGATAACTTATGTGAACCTATTATCTTGCCTTGTACGAGAACAACTGTAACGCCCCAGTCCAAAAATACGTAGGACTAGGAACGTAGACATGCCAGCTGTATTCATACGAAGTATACTCCAATATATGGAAGTCTCGTATAAATACATAAGCTGTAAAATGCAGTAGAACCATAACTAAACTCATCCACACAGAATAAATGAATAAAAGACATCATATAAAGATAATGAATTATCTTGATACAATATGTTGGGCGGAGACAAATCCACTACCAACAAAATAGAGAAAAGTACATAGAAAATGAAATGAGTGGCGAGCGAAGCGAAGACGATCCAAATGCAATCATCCTCGAAGAAATAGCGGAAATCACGGCTAGAGCTAGAGCACCTGCAAAAGACAATAGCACACACCTGGCAAGACAACCGGGTCCTCAGAGGGACGTAACAAGACACATAATATCATGCCATATAAACTGAATAGATATTGCTCAAATAAATAAGTAAATCGAATTATAACATGTTCCAATACGCAACTACTGAACGAGCGTACCATCCCCCCAACCAAACAAGGACAGGAGATGGTAAACTAATTCACGGTAACGTATCTTTCCATCCTATAAATCCAATATGATATCCGGACCCCAACAAGGTTCAGTAACTTCTCATCGAAGTAGTAAGTCACACCTACAACCAAACAAGGACAAGATGTGACGAACTAATCCGCGACAAGTTATTGTTCCAAGCCACGGTCAGATACAAGTACCCAAACCAAAAGTACTCGTACCTAACGGATAAGGTAGCCTAACCGCTCTAAGTGATATGTAGTTAAGAACAATCCTTCCTACGCATGGGCCCTGGCTGAATAGGATCGGCGTAGTCCCCCTTGGGCACCAGAGGCCCCATCAGTAAGAGCATGGCGTTACGCAGAATCGTCAGTGGCCGTCAGTAATCTTGGGTCATCAACCCCGTATCTCCAGCGGAGAGTCCGGGTCACAAGGGAAGTGCATCGAAGCCCATACGCTAAGGAATTGTCCTCCCCGCCCAATGCCTATTATGTTGTATCCACAACATTAACCTCTATAACCGCTAAGTCAAACTAGCATGCATCCTCTATTAGCAGTTATTCCTATCGCACGGCTTGTACGTACTGGTGGCCAGCCAATCATGCACTTCCGTATCCTACATGCGACACAACATCGTGTTTACAACGTGTCAAGGCCAATGAATGCTACACACAAGGTGGTCCCTTAAATCTAGGTTTAATGTGTAAGAAAAATAATACATAGCAGAAATATAAATGAACAGTAAGTTCTAACAGGTTATGCCATGTATCACAGTTTATTTTGCATAAAGAAAATAATGAACATGCATGAAATATGAGCTAAAATAATTAAACAGCAAATGGCAAGGTGTCTTGCCTGGTAATACGCCTGGTGGTGCTGCAATGATCGATGTGGCACGATCTGCGATTTCGGTACAACAACTATGCATGGGGACATCTAATGGTAGCACGGACAGTTCTATTGGGTCTAGAAGGGTCAAATTGGTTAGGATGGACATAAGGTAGTCTCGAAATGGACGAAAGAATAGGAACAGTAGGACTTGGATACGGACAGGAGAAAATCAAAGAAAATAAATATTTTTGAAACCATAAAATCATTTGAGGTTTAAACCCTTACTTTTGGTCAAACTATAATTTTTAGAAAATATTACTATAATATTTTTTAGGTCAAAGATCTTATTTAATATACCATAAAATAGGCTTGGAGATCTAATTTGAAGTACATACAGGGCCAAATCCCTAATACTATTTTTATGAAAAATACCACTTTGATAAATATTATAGAAATATTTTATTGAATAATAACTATAGTAAAATTAACAAAACAATTTGCTGATAATATCAAAGTATGAAAATAATTATTATGACAGTACATAATATACCAATGATCCTGTAGATACTAATTACTAAAATAATATTAATAATAGATAATAATAATCGAAATAATAATAATAATTAAACATATACGTAAGAAAGAAAAAGAGGAAAGAAAAATATAATAATAATAATGTATTTAATTTACTGAAATCGGAAGATAATAATAATAACCTTAATAATAATTTTATTAACAAAATAAATAATTAAAATAAAATAAAGAAAAAAAGAAGAAAGAAAAAAAAATGGGGGCTGTGGTCCTCCTCTTTCGAGGGGACCATTCTCCAAAGAACAAAAAAAAAATTGAGAGTCATGGGGCTTTAATCAGAGGAAGAGAGAGGAGGAGCAGAGAGAGAGAGAGAGCCAGCGAGAGAGAGAAGCGGCGGAGAGAAGCTGGGAGAGGGGAGAGGCTTGTGTCGTCGGCGGCGCTCGAGAGGGTTCTCGGAGGGGAAAGGGAAGATGGAGGGGTGAAGCGGCGAGCTGCGCGGTGGCTCCAGAGGAGGCGCTGCGGCTTCTCGAGGCTGCGGTGGCGGACGGAGGTGCACCGGTGGCGAGTTCGCGCCTCCGGCGCGATGGTTAGGACGCGAAAAGGGTTTCGGCGGTCGTAGAGGGTCGGCCGCTCAGGCGGAGACCGATCGGCGTCGCGCGCATGGGGCGGAGTGAAGTCGCCGGCTCGGTGAAGGTCACCGGAGGGGGTTTCGGGATTTCGCGCGGCTGTGGACGGCGGATGGAAGGGACGGGCGGCCGGAGTTCTCACAGAGGTGGGCGTGGAGGCTCACGGGGATGGCTCGACGAGTAACGGGGTCGGCCGGCACTCCGGTCTGCACAGCGGAGGGGAAGAGGACGCACGGTCAGCCGGGCGGTTGTCAGAACGTGGCTGAGGTCAGGTGAGAGTTTTTTCCCCTCCTCTTTCGTGGTGGTTTCGGTTTGGCTTGTGGTGGTTGGGACGTCGTGTGGCGGCAGCGATGTGCTGCGGGTGGTTACGGCAAGGGTGGCCGGTGGTGATGGTTGCCGGGTGGCTCGGTTTGTTGTCGGCAGGACTGGGTTGGGTTGACCGGAGGAGTCGGGTGCGGTCGGTCAGCGGGTGGTCGGGAGTTCGACGGGTGGTGTGATTGGGTCGGGTGGCCGAGGACGGGTGGACGGGGAGACGGGGTGCTGTGACAGAAGACGGGTACGGCGAAGGCAGCGGACAAGACGTGATAGGGTTTAGGATTAGGACTAGGGTTTAGAAATTTATTGTGTCGGGGTGTGTCCGACACGAGGGATTTACAATATATTTGCAAAAAGAATGAAATAAGATTTGACTGGGAAGGGACACGGACACGATGCACGGGATTTGGAGAAAAATTTTGTAGAAAAATTTGGCTTGTGGAGAAATAATAGAGGAGTACCTGCCTATTTATAGGATGTGGGAATTCCCAATTTGGATAGGATTAGGAGAATTTAAAACCCAAGTAGATAAATCATCTATTTAATTAAAATCAATCAAATCAAATCCAATCCAAATCCAATTACATCTAATTTAATTCCCTTAGTTTAAAATCAAATCAATAATTCAAATATCAATTATTTAACTATTTAAATAAATACATAAATTCAAATCAATATTTAAATCTCCACAATAAATAAAAAATATGCTTTCCAAAAATACTAATAATATTAATTTCGAAAATTACATTATTATTTAAAATAAACTAATAAATATTTATGAGCTATATGTATGCACAATTATTCTTTACATAAATATACTTTCTAATATACCATTTTATGGGAAAATACTTTATAATTATAACTGCATAAATAAAAGGCTTTTCATAATTAAAACCATAAACTTGAAATGATAGCTAAAAATAATTATTACCTATATTATTTTGAAACCATAAAAATAATAAAAATAATAATAAAAATAATGTTTTTCAAAAATATGTACGCTCGCACATATTCGCACTCGTCGAGCAAATTCGAAAAAGAAATAAAAGTCGTGCGCGACGTATAAAACGACAACGCGACGTATAATACAAAATTTTTAAATCGGTACTAAATTTAAATAAAAAATAGTAGAAATTTAGGGGTTTTACATCCTACCCAACTTAAAAGAATTTCGTCCTCGAAATTAAGAATTAGCAGGGGGGTGAGAAGACACAAGGGGGTATCGATGGGGAACAATCAATAACAAAAATCTTGCCGTAAGAAATTGCGATCTAGATCATAGGAAATTAATACGATACGGTCGGAATGAATGAGGGTCACGATTAAGAGAACGAAATAGATTCGCTTTAACTAAGCGATTAGAGGGTCTTGATAGGGTCAAGTAGTTTAGGATGAAGTTATATCAACATCGAGTAAGAATGGTCATAGCCGATAGGAAGGCTAGAGAAAGTTCTAGTATAACGCCTTCGTCCTCCTAAAATAGGTAAAGGCGAAAGAAATATAGAGTTCGAAGGAGGCGTTATCGAATACTAGTACGTGATTCAAAGACGATCCAATAATTTTAAAGGAATTGTCAAGGCAGTCGCAGATGGGACTCTAGAGGACAAGTTTAACTATGTTCCCATCCACGTAGAATAATAGGCAAAAGCGAACCAAAGTGCACTTGGTTGATCAGACCATTATGCACCGGTTCTGATTAGACAACATGTTAGTGGGAGCTCTTCCAATAACATATGTCTTGAACAAGCTTGATAAAAAGATAAGCTTGCAAAAACTAGGCTACATTAGCATCATTAGTTTAGATAGTTAAAATATAGGCATGATGGTAGATGAATAAAATCAATTATGAATAGTCTAAGAGTCATAAGGATCTAAGTCTTATTTTATTCCTATACCATCATTCTACGGTTTTATTGACCAAGGCTTGGTTGACCAAATGGGTTAGATTCCTCTAGTCTCTATGGTCTAGAATATACTATTTGTATTCTCCTTAATGGTCAAGGGCGTGTCGAGTCGTGGGGTGTTCTACCCAACTTAAAAGAATTAAGCTAAGGGTGTTTTGGGACATCCAACTAGTAGGGTCAATCTCTAGCAAGCACGAAGGAAAGATAGGAATAGGGATGGAAGGAAGCAAGCAAGATACAATTGATGAGTCAAATGGTAGATAAATCAAGGAAAGTGGTCAAGTATGTGGATGAGATCCTAGACTTCTAATCCTATACGCAGGCTTGCTTGGTACGGTAAAGTAACCAAACAATTTATCTTGACCTGCATGGGCTACCACAAAAACATGTAACACCCCAGTCCCAAAATACGTAGGACTAGGAACGTAGACATGCCAGCAGTATTCATACGAAGTATACTCCAATATATGGAAGCCTCGTATAAATACATAAGCTGTAAAATGCAGTAGAACCATAACTAAACTCATCCACACAGAATAAATAAATAAAAGACATCATATAAAGATAATGAATTATCTTGATACAATATGTTGGGCGGAGACAAATCTACTACCAACAAAATAGAGAAAAGTACATAGAAAATGAAATGAGTGGCGAGCGAAGCGAAGACGATCCAAATGCAATCATCCTCGAAGAAATAGCGGAAATCACGGCTAGAGCTAGAGCACCTGCGAAAGACAATAGCACACACCTGGCAAGACAACCAGGTCCTCAGAGGGACGTAACAAGACACATAATATCATGCCATATAAACTGAATAGATATTTCTCAAATAAATAAGTAAATCGAATTATAACATGTTTCAATACGCACCTACCGAACGAGCGTACCATCCCCCCAACCAAACAAGGACAGGAGATGGTAAACTAATTCACGGTAACGTATCTTCCCATGCTATGAATCCAATATGGTATCCGGACCCCAACAAGGTTCAATACCTTCTCATCGAAGTAGTAAGTCACACCTACAACCAAACAAGGACAAGATGTGACGAACTAATCCGCGATAAGTTATTGTTCCAAGCCACGGTCAGATACAAGTACCCAAACCAAAAGTACTCGTACCTAACGGATAAGGTAGCCTAACCGCTCTAAGTGATATGTAGTTAAGAACAATCCTTCCTACGCATGGGCCCTGGCTGAATAGGATCGACGTAGTCCCCCTTGGGCACCAGAGGCCCCATCAGTAAGAGCATGACGTTCCGTAGAATCGTCAGTGGCCGTCAGTAATCTTGGGTCATCAACCCCGTATCTCCAGCGGAGAGTCCGGGTCACAAGGGAAGTGCATCGAAGCCCATACGCTAAAGAATTGTCCTTCCCGCCTAATGCCTATTATGTTGTATCCACAACATTAACCTCTATAACTGCTAAGTCAAACTAGCATGCAATCTCTATTAGCAGTTATTCCTATCGCACAGCTTGTACGTACTGGTGGCCAGCCAATCATGCACTTCTGTATCCTACATGTGACACAACTTCGTATTTACAACGTGTCAAGGCCAATGAATGCTACACACAAGGTGGTCTCTTAAATCTAGGTTTAATGTGTAAGAAAAATAATACATAGCAGAAATATAAATGAACAGTAAGTTCTAACAGGTTATGCCATGTATTACAGTTTATTTTGCATAAAGAAAATAATGAACATGCATGAAATATGAGCTAAAATAATTAAACAACAAATGGCAAGGTATCTTGCCTGGTATTACGCCTGGTGGTGCTGCAATGATCCAGGTGGCACGATCTACGATTTCGGTACAACAACTATGTATGGGGACATCTGATGGTAGCACGGACAGTTCCATTGGATCCAGAAGGGTCAAATTGGTTAGGATGGACATAAGGTAGTCTCGAAATGGGCAAAGGAATAGGAACAGTAGGACTTGGATACGGATAGGAGAAAATCAAAGAAAATAAATATTTTTGAAACCATAAAATCATTTGAGGTTTAAACCCTTACTTTTGGTCAAACTATAATTTTTAGAAAATATTACTATAATATTTTTTAGGTCAAAGATCTTATTTAATATACCATAAAATAGGCTTGGAGATCTAATTTGATGTACATACAGGGCCAAATCCCTAATACTATTTTTATGAAAAATACCACTTTGATAAATATTATAGAAATATTTTATTGAATAATAACTATAGTAAAATTAACAAAACAATTTGCTGATAATATCAAAGTATGAAAATAATTATTATAACAGTACATAATATACTAATGTTTCTGTAGATACTAATTACTAAAATAATATTAATAATAGATAATAATAATCAAAATAATAATAATAATTTAACAAATACGTAAGAAAGAAAAAGGGGAAAGAAAAATATAATAATAATGTATTTAATATACTGAAATCGGAAGATAATAATAATAACCTTAATAATAATTTTTATTAATAAAATAAATAATTAAAATAAAATAAAGAAAAAAAGAAGAAAGAAAAAAAAATGGGGGCTGTGGTCCTCCTCTTTCGAGGGGACCATTCTCCAAAGAACAAAAAAAAAATTCGAGAGTCATGGGGCTTTAAGCAGAGGAAGAGAGAGGAGGAGCAGAGAGAGAGAGAGAGAGCCAGCGAGAGAGAGAAGCGGCGGAGAGGAGCTGGGAGAGGGGAGAGGCTTGAGTCGCCGTCGGCGCTCGAGAGGGTTCTCGGAGGGGAAAGGAAAGATGGAGGGGTGAAGCGACGAGCTGCGCGGTGGCTCCAGAGGAGGCGCTGCAGCTTTTCGAGGCTGCGGTGGCGGACGAAGGCGCACCGGCGGCAAGTTTGCGCCTCCGGCGCGATGGTTAGGCCGCGGAAAGGGTTTCGGCGGTCGGAGAGGGTCGGCTGCTCAGGCGGAGATCGATCGGCGTCGCGCGCACGGGTCGGAGTGAAGTCGCCGGCTAGGTGAAGGTCACCGGAGGGGGTTTCGGGGTTTCGCGCGGCTGCGGACGGCGGATGGAAGGGACGGGCGGCTGGAGTTCTCACAGAGGTGGGCGTGGAGGCTCACGGGGATGGCTCGACGAGTAACGGGGTCGGCCGGCGCTCCGGTCTGCGCAGCGGAGGGGAAGAGGACTCGCGGTCAGGCGGGCGGTTGTCGGAACATGGCTGAGGTCAGGTGAGAGTTTTTCCCCCTCCTCTTTCGTGGTAGTTTCGGTTTAGGTTGTGGTGGTTGGGACGTCGTGTGGCGGCAGCGATGTGCTGCGGGTGGTTACGGCAAGGGTGGCCGGTGTTGATGGTTGCCGGGTAGCTCGGTTTGTTGTCGGCAGGACTGGGTTGGGTTGACCGGAGGAGTCGGGTGCGGTCGGTCAGCGGGTGATCGGGAGTTCGACGGGTGGTGTGATTGGGTCGGGTGGCCGAGGACGGATGGCCGGGGAGGCGGGGTACTGTGACGGAAGACGGGTACGACGAAGGCAGCGGACAAGACGGGATATGGTTTAGGATTAGGACTAGGTTTTAGGAATTTATTGTGTCAGGGTGTGTCCGACACGAGGGATTTACAATGTATTTGTAAAAAGAATGAAATAAGATTTGACTGGGAAGGGACACGGACACGATGCACGGGATTTGGAGAAAAATTTTATGGAAGAATTTGGCTTGTGGAGAAATAATGGAGGAGTACCTGCCTATTTATAGGATGTGGGAATTCCCAATTTGGATAGGATTAGGAGAATTTAAAACCCAAGTAGATAAATCATCTATTTAATTAAAATCAATCAAATCAAATCCAATCCAAATCCAATTAAATCTAATTTAATTCCCTTAGTTTAAAATCAAATAAATAATTCAAATATCAATTATTTAACTATTTAAATAAATACATAAATTCAAATCAATATTTAAATCTCCACAATAAATAAAAATATGCTTTGCAAAAATACTAATAATATTAATTTCAAAAATTATATTATTATTTAAAATAAACTAATAAATATTTATGAGCTATATGTATGCACAATTATTCTTTACATAAATATACTTTCTAATATACCATTTTATGGGAAAATACTTTATAATTATAACTGCATAAATAAAAGGCTTTTCATAATTAAAACCATAAACTTGAAATGATAGCTAGAAATAATTATTACCTATATTATTTTGAAACCATAAAAATAATAAAAATAATAATAAAAATAATGTTTTTCAAAAATATGTACGCTCACATATATTCGCACTCGTCGAGCAAATTCGAAAAAGAAATAAAAGTCGTGCACGACGTATAATACGACTATGCGACGTATGATACAAATTTTTTAAATCGGTACTAAATTTAAATAAAAAATAGTAGAAATTTAGGGGTTTTACATCCTACCCAACTTAAAAGAATTTTGTCCTCGAAATTAAGAATTAGCAGGGGGGTGAGAAGACACAAGGGGGTATCGATGGGGAACAATCAATAACAAAAATCTTGCCGTAAGAAATTAAGATCTAGATCATAGGAAAATAATACGATACAGTCGGAATGAATGAGGGTCACGATTAAGAGAACGAAATAGATTCGCTTTAATTAAGCGATTAGAGGGTCTTGATAGGGTCAAGTAGTTTAGGATGAAGTTATAGCAACATCGAGTAAGAATGGTCATAGCCGATAGGAAGGCTAGAGAAAGTTCTAGTATAACGCCTTCGTCCTCCTAAAATAGGTAAAGGCGAAAGAAATATAGAGTTCGAAGGAGGCGTTATCAAATACTAGTACGTGATTCAAAGACGATCCAATAATTTTAAAGGAATTGTCAAGGCAGTCGCGGATGGGACTCTAGAGGACAAGTTTAACTATGTTCCCATCTACGTAGAATAATAGGCAAAAGCGAACCAAAGTGCACTTGGTTGATCAGACCATTATGCACCGGTTCTGATTAGATAACATGTTAGTGGGAGCTCTTCCAATAACATATGTCTTGAACAAGCTCGATAAAAAGATAAGCTTGCAAAAACTAGGCTACATTAGCATCATTAGTTTAGAGAGTAAAAATATAGGCACGATGGTAGATAAATAAAATCAATTATGAATAGTCTAAGAGTCATAAGGATCTAAGTCTTGTTTTATTCCTATACCATCATTCTACGGTTTCATTGACCAAGGCTTGGTTGACCAAATGGGTTAGATTCCTCTAGTCTCTATGGTCTAGAATATACTATTTGTATTCTCCTTAATGGTCAAGGGAGTATCGGGTCGTGGGGTGTTCTACCCAACTTAAAAGAATTAAGCTAAGGGTATTTTGGGACATCCAACTAGTAGGGTCAATCTCTAGCAAGCACGAAGGATATATAGGAATAGGGATGGAAGGAAGCAAGCAAGATGCAATTGATGAGTCAAATGGTAGATAAATCAAGGAAAGTGGTCAAGTATGTGGATGAGATCCTAGACTTCTAATCCTATACGCAGGCTTGCTTGGTACGGTAAAGTAACCAAACAATTTATCTTGACCTGCATGGGCCACCACAAAAACATGTAACACCCCAGTCCCAAAATACGTAGGACTAGGAACGTAGATATGCCAGTTGTATTCATACGAAGTATACTCCAATATATGGAAGCATCGTATAAATACATAAGCTGTAAAATATAGTAGAACCATAACTAAACTCATCCACACAGAATAAAATGAATAAAAGACATCATATAAAGATAATGAATTGTCTTGATACAATATGTTGGACGGAGACAAATCCACTACCAACAAAATAGAGAAAAGTACATAGAAAATAAAATGAGTGGCGAGCAAAGCGAAGACGATCCAAATGCAATCATCTTCAAAGAAATAGCGGAAATCACGGCTAGAGCTAGAGCACCTGCGAAAGACAATAGCACACACCTGGCAAGACAACCAGGTCCTTAGAGGGACGTAACAAGACACATAATATCATACCATATAAACTGAATAGATATTGCTCAAATAAATAAGTAAATCGAATTATAACATGTTCCAATACGCACCTACCGAACGAGCGTACCATCCCCCCAACCAAACAAGGACAGGAGATGGTAAACTAATTCACGGTAACGTATCTTCCTATGCTATGAATCCAATATGGTATCCGGACCCCAACAAGGTTCAATACCTTCTCATCGAAGTAGTAAGTCACACCTACAACCAAACAAGGACAAGATGTGATGAACTAATCTGCGACAAGTTATTATTCCAAGCCACTGTTTGCCATTGATTGTAAAAGTACAGAACAGTTTTATGGAAGGACTGAACTTAGACTCATAATACAAACTCGCTTGTATAAAGAAAGCCTAGGGACGAAAGCCTAAGTACAGCAGACTAAGTACAATTGTTTAATTTAGATTCTGGGGGGTGACGATAGAGGCTCGGGAAGGCGACGGCAGCCCTGCCTTACTCCTTGGACGATCGGTATGCAGCCTTGGCTCGGGGAAGGTCTGCTTGGCGTTGACAAAAAAATGCCCTTCTCGCTCTCCTCGTGCTGCTCTTCTGGCTTCTCTCTTTCTCTGTGTATTTCCTCTCTGATTATTAAGGGGGAGAGCTCTCTGTGTATACGTATCTCTCTCTGATGGTGTATATTGCCAGGGAACGTATATCTTGCAAGGGAATGGCACCTTGCTATTTATAGGAATGTGGTGTGATCATTAGGGTTGCAATGATTGCTTCCTGGAGATGGCGGTGGCCTGTGGATTGGTCAATCTAGGCCATTAGTTTTGAGTGTGGTGAATCTGGGCCATTGAGTGTAGATTACACCAAATCCCATCAGCAATTAATGCTGATTGGAATAAATCTTCCTCATAATGATCTTCTGATGTATGCAAATAAATTAGATTTATTCTCCTGCCACGTGTCCCAAATTTTTGGGATTTGACCCAATCTTTGATTGCAATAGATCTGAGGAATTGATCGGCTTAGGACACGTGTCCTAGGAGCCATTGGGGGGATCTGAACCGTATGACGAGTGAGCCGCATATGATTTTGGGCCGCATATGGTTGGGGCCACGTGTCAGGACTGCCTGGGTAGTGGCCCTCTCATGGAGGTGATCATTGCGAGCCGCATAGGGATACATCCGCCCGAGCCGCATGGAAATAGTCCTCTTGAACCGCATGAGAAGTCTTTGCTCGAGCCGCATGAGGCTGTCTCGGCCCGAGCCGCATAGAACAGATTTATTCTGAACCGTATGAGAAGTCTTTGCGTGAGCCGCATGAGGCTTTCTTGGCTTGAGCCGCATAGGACGGCTTCATTCTGAACCGCATGGGAAGTCTTTGCTCGAGCCGCATACGAAGGCCCACGTGGCCAGGCCACGTGGCCTTTTTATGGCTCTTGGGGGATTTGTGTCAGAGATCTCTCTTTCTTCCCTAGAAGTCTGTCATTATGACAGAGTCATAATTTCTTCTTTTTGTGTCAGGGCTGTCACTTTTTCAGAGTTGTCAGCCGTCAATCAATTAATGCGAGGGGGCAGAGAAGAAGACTATCCTGCCATGTGTCTTCGGAGCCGCATGGAATGTCTTAGGCCGCATAGTCTCTTATGCCGCATGACTCTTTGAGCCACATGGGCTTTCTGAGCCGCATGGGGTTCTTTTGGCCGCATGGGTCATTTTCTTTAATATTTTCCATGCTTCTACAGGACCCCCTTCAAAGTTTTCAATTTGCAAAATTGAAATACTTTGAATAAGAAGCATGGTTGTATTCTTCTGGCCGCATATGAAGCCCTGACCGCATAGAGATCTTGGCCGCATAGATTGTTCAGCCGCAGGAGTGTCTCATCCGCATGGCTCTTTGCCACGTCATTATTGCCACGTATGGCAATCTTTTGCATTTAAATGTTGTTGATTCGGTGTCAGCTTTAAATGCTACTTTTTGGTGTGGGATCCGAGGAGCTTGGCTTCTATTTTTGGCGGTTCATTTTGATAACCGAAGAGTCGGTCTGTGTGTATGCACGGGGATCGAAACGCTTCACTCTTGTTTATAAATATGGATGACTTTGGCCGGAGGAACTTCTTCGCCTTCTCCTTCGTTTACTCTTTTTGCTGTCTCTTTTTTCTGACTTTCTTTGGCCGCCCGTCGAAGCAAATGGCTCCTAAGTCTTCCAAAGTCGTTTCTGCCGCCGCGAAGGGCAAGAGGGCGACGTCTTCATCGGCCATCGAGCCCGAAGTGCCCTCTGATGTTCGTCCCGCTTTTAATGGTAAGGGTTGCATTTGAATCTTGAGAACCCATGGCTCTGTTGCATATTTATGCACAAGCCTCTACCCAAGTTGATGGCAGAGCCGCATATGCTGTATGGGCCGCATGACTTTCTCATACCCGAGCCGCATAGAAAATATCCCATGTTTGAACCGCATGAGCAAATCAAACCGCATAAAGTCTCTCCTGAATGGAGCCGCATATGTTTCTAGCAGGCTGAACCGCATGGCATTTTGCGCTGCATGAGCTCTTCTGTTAGAACCGTGTATATTCATCTGAACCGCATAAGCTATCGAGCTAATGTCATATGGAACTCCCATCTGATTTGGGCCGTATGAGACTGTGTTGATCCGAACCGCATAAGCTTCCTCGAAAACGCATCTCCTGAGACCTAATTGGAATGGAGCCGCATAAGGCTTTGTGGACCCGAACCGCATAGGCTCGTGGTAGCTTCTTTATTCAGTGATTTTTTTGCTTTAACCGTCCTTTAATCCTGTTTCTCTTTGTCCTTTTTTCTAGTAAACCTCCCAACCAACCCAGCAGGAGAGCTCTTTGTGGGTTCAGCTCAGTATGCCATGGGCGTACGGCTTGATGACTTAATCCGTCGTATAGTGGATCAGCTTCCCACTAATGAACCTAGGGAGAGGGTGGCTGCTATTAATAACCAACCTTTCCGCTTTCTTTGTTCTATGATGAATTCGGAGAAGCTGGATGGAGAATATCTGAAACCGGCCTTTCTCTTTGGGGACGCCTTTTCCATAAAGAACTCCCGATTGCTGGATGTCTCAGAGCACTGGGATTTTTCTGTAGACGGAGTAGAGATTCATATCCCCGAGATGGAGCGGCATTATCCTCTCTCTTGGTTTAACATGGTACCGTTGGACAGGACAATGGTGGGCTCCCTGACTCCTACCCAACAGGGAATGTTTGTGAGCAACATCCACTACAACAGGCGCACGAGTTTAGTATGTGCGGGCAAGGAATCCGTGAGTCGGACTGTGATGGGGCTACTCCCTGGTACTTTTGTAAACATGACTGGCCCTAATTTTACCTTCACTCTAGCTGATACTTTTCTGAATCAGCTCGCTCGTAAGGGATCTTATCCCGTAGGCAGGTTGTCGCTGCTGAACTGGATCAACCCCATTCCCACATGGACTAATCTTACCTCGTGGATTTTGAGGAAGTATAGGGAATTCCTTCGAGAAATTGACCTCTACTACGCCATCAGGGGTACCTGCTACGGGTTGCCCATTAACAAGCCCTTGTTTATGGCTCTATTGGAGCTGTATAATCGGCGTACAGGGACTTTCTTTGCCCCCGGAGGAGAGCTGGGGCTTGCTCTTCATGAGATGAATGCTGTGTCTAGATTGTCGTGGGGAGGTGAAGCTTTTGAAGTATATACACCGACAAACGAGGAATTCGAAGACCTGGATCGACGATTTCCTGGTTTCGTTGCCGTGTACCAAGAACTGTTGTGTCATCATAGTGCCTGCCACCAGATGGCTATCAAGAAAGAAAATAGCTCAGAAGGGAACGCCCCTCACACCACGGCCTGGATTTTGTATCTTTTCAAGTTGCGTCCTTCCGGCCAAGTTTCGTCTCGAACTCTTCGAACACCGGAGGAGGTGAAGGATATGATGTTAAAAGTCAAGAGGTCGAAGTCTACCCGTGACCGATTTGGGAGTCGCACTGACTCCCTTAGTTACTTCCACTATGGTACCCGGGAGATGTCTGATAAAGCGATCTTAGCTGGGTTCCTGATGGTGTGGCTACACAATTGTGTAGTCTCGGGCGGCGCAGGTTCTATGGAAAGGATCAGCCGCCATTTCATTCTTCCTGCTGTGAAATTGGTCTTCAAGGTAAGACTGGCGCTCCTCCCGGCCATGGTGTGTAGCATACACCACGGCCTTCGCGCCTTTTCATCCAAAGTCATTGCTCGTGATGTGTCGATGGACTTTGAACGGATAGAACTACCATACCACTACCTCATGGGGTGGTTATTGATGCACTATCGGTCGTTGATGAGGCCGGGACCTGATGAAAACGTCACCAATGATGACGCCTTCATTTTTCGGTATCGTCATCAGCCTTGGGAACATGATACCATGCCGGCCTGCTGGAGGGCGTTGGCAAGAATTGATGGGCCCAAATTCTTCGTATCTCTCCCTGAATTCACCCCTGGAGAAGTGAGGAGAATACATGTTGACGGCGTTGATCCTTTCCAACTTTTATCTGAGAAGATGCTTCTTTGGTTACGTAACATCCGTCCCGCACACCTGGTATATCGTTACCGGAATAGAGTATACCTGGAGCCTTATCTGCCTAGTAGATTTTCCCGTCAATTCGGGTATAGTCAATTGTTCCTGGATCGCCCTAGCGCTTGCTTGAGCTTTGAGGGCAGTGTGCTCGAAGGCGTCCGGGCTTGGCATTATTATAATACGGCCCATACCCGGGCCAGCTTCTCAATCCCTGATGCCAAGGTGGCAGGGGATATCTTGTATATAGCGGCCCTTTATCATGTTGCAGCGAGCAAGCCTTCTGTCGGTTTTGATATGAATACTAGCTTCATCGCTGGCACCGGTTTGGCTGAGAAGCCAGAAGGGTCCAAGAAGAGGAAGAGGGGGACGAACAGGGTTCCTGTGCCAGACTCAGAGTCCACTAGGGCGAATGAGGAAGATGACGAACAAGATGCTGATGACTCATCTCATTCTTCGGACAAGGAAGTTGGGAATCAACCCCCTGTCGTGCCGGCTGAAAGGGCCATGGGTCAATCGTCTACTCTGTCTGACGAAGTGGTGGAGGATCAACCATCTGCGGTACCTGGCCCTTCGCGTAAGCGAAGCAGGCGCGTGACTACCGCTGATGACCTAACTTATTCCATGAAGCACGCTGCGGTAAGACGTCGCAGGCTGTTTATTGATGATGAGGACGTTGTTCCTGAGGTAATTTAGGCTCCAGCTGTTTCCTTTCTTCTTCTTCTATGTTATGGCCTAATTATTTGTTTCTTTTGCTCTTTATAGGCGCCGGATGAGCTTGCTCCTCAGGACCCGATTACCGAGGCTGATTCGGTCCTGTCTTATTTAGTCAGTGATGTGTGCACCGCTATCATTGCTGCTGGGGTGCTTCCGGTTGCAACCAAGGATTCCCATCTTGCTGGGACCTCAACCCAGGGGGATGGGGACTTTACCACACCCGTCCCTGAGACATCCGAACCCCAACATGATGACTTTGTGGGTGGGGAAACTACGCCGGCTGTGAACGAGCCGTCGCCCCACGCTCTTTCCCTGGTAATACAAATCAAACCATAGCTCGTGAATAAGCCTATATGTTCTTGTCATCTTTTCTTTCAAATTATATCGACTAACGGTTGCTTTGGATATTCAGATCCCAACCCTTCATTGCCGGTGATTGATATTGCTGGATCGCATCCTACCGGGGAGGGCCTGACGGAACCTTCCTGCGTCGAGGGTCCTTCGTCTGGGTCGAGCTCGGGGTCCCAGGTAGCAGTGCAGCTGGAACAAGGGACGATGCCCTCTGTGTCCTCCTCTGCGAATGTGGTTTCGGGGGTCAACCTTTCCTCCCTGCCGAGCATCCAGGCTCTTCGGGCGGCGGAAGAGGAGTTAGCCGCCATTCAAGCATCTTTTCGTACGGAATTTGCTTCCTTGGTGGCGGGTGCAGTAACTTCTGAAGCTGCTCTTCCGGTACCGTCTGCCACTCTCCCTCTGACGTCGTCCTCTACAGAGGTCTTGGATGACGCGTTACAGGACGTGGTTGCCAGTTTCCATCGCCACCTGAAGAGGGGGATCGAGGCAGCGGTGGAAAGGGGGACTCCCTTTACTCTGGCCCGTCGATGTGCCGGTGGCCAGATTAATATCCTTAAGACACTCCCTGGAGGAGGGGAACTGGCTGCGCTTTTGGAGCCTAAGCTATTAGAAGCTGATCATCTCGTGACCCAGTTTCGCTTGATGCAACAGACTGATTTACCCGCGGTCATAAATCAAGAGCGCAACTTCCTCACTACCGCGATGGAGAAGGTGATGGCTGCTCGGGAATCGCTCAAGCCGGCTATATTGAAGGATCGCCGGGATCTGACTCGGTTGTACGACCAATGGAGCCGACGGACTGAAGATTGCACAACTCGGGAAGCGGATGCTTCCCGCGGGGTAACTGATGCCCGGGAACAGATTCTCGAGCTCCAGAGAAAACTGGCTTTCCTAGAATCAGAGCTTGAGGCTGCTCGTATTGAGAAAAGGATTGCCATTCAGGAGGCTGACAAGTACAGTAGGGCTTCTACTAATCTAGAGCTTTCCCTAAAGAAGATGGAGAACAACTGGCAGGCGTATATACATTTGAATGACGTAAAGCGGTTATCCCAAGAGGCCGAGCGTCGAGCTAAGCAGAGGCTTGATCGGGGGACTGCCTTGGTAAAAAACTGTCTCTTAGAGTTGTGCAATGCCGAACTATAGTCGGCCTTTTCTTCTTGTTTTGTCCCTATTTTCTTTCTTTCTAAAGGGGACATGATCCCGAAATATGTAATGCTTTTTTCTTCCTTCAAATAAAGAGTACTTTCAATTTTACCCTTCATTTGTATTGCTTGCTGCGCCTGTGATATTGTGGTGATGTTCTCCCCCATATAGGGAATATATTTGTGGACCTGTTACCCATGGCGTACCTTGGTTTTAGGTAGAGATAACAAGTTTTGGTCAGGGTACCTGAAGCGGCCATGGCAAAGTGGTCATGGGTGCTCTTGGTATTGAGAAAAGGAATGCCGTAGAGCAGCTGGGCTCCTGGGGCATGATGAGATGGTAGGTTTGTGTTAAAAACTTAGCTGAGGATATTTGTGGGCCTATTATCCTTGGCGTACCCTGGTTTAAGATACGGATAATAGGATGAAGGAGAACTGACGTACTTGCTCAGAGGTAATGAGGACAAGGAAAGCAGGAAAGTTTTATAGAGTTTTCCTACTCAGAGGCAATGAGCACATGCCAGGAGTGAACTCGACGGAGGGTATTGGTGGTCAACAGAGGACATTTGTGATCAACAGAGGACATTTGTGGTCAAGAGAGGACATTTGTGGTCAACAGAGGACATTTGTGGTCAACAGAGGACATTTGTGGTCCTATTACCCTTGGCGTACTCCGGTTGTGGGTACAGATAATAGATCGAAAGGGGATCATCATACTTACTCATAGGTAATGAGGACATGGCAAGTATGAAGGTTTCTTCGACGGAGCCTTCCCATTCAGAGGTAATGAGGACATGATAGGAGTGGGCTCAATGAAGGAGGGCACATAGAACGACTCAGAGGTAATGAGGACATGGAAGTTCTATGTAAGGGGTAATTTTTTTTGGCGAAAGTGGAACGACTCAGAGGTAATGAGGACATGGCCGTTTTGGAAATTTGTGGATCGATTACCCTTTTTTGTGCACTGAAAGTGCAGGTGTTGGATCATGGGGGAGGATCTCCTCCAGAAAGGAAGTTCAGAGGTATGATCATACATAACTTTCCATCTGAAAGAGTGACCGAGATGTGAGTTCAGAGGCACCAGCGGATACATGACTCGAGAATCTGGAGAATGGTGAGCGTGAGTTCAGCGGTACCAGCGGGTAAATGACTCAAAAATCTGATAAACTATGAGGGTGAGTTCAGTGGTATCAGCGGATACATGACTCGAAAATCTGACAAACTATGAGGGTGAGTTCAGTGGTATCAGCGGATACATGACTCAATAATCTGAAGAATTTTGTTTAGACATAGTTTTTCTTCAGGAACTTGCCGTTGATGGGCAACATAAGCAAGTCTCCGTTTTGCTTAGCGAGGCGGTAAGCACCGTTGGAAAACACGGCCTCGATGACAAATGGACCTTCCCATTTTGGCTGGAACTTGCCGGCGGTCTTGTGAGTCATGACCATTGGCCTCCGGACTGCCAGAACAAGATCGCCCACTTGGAATGTTCTGATTTTGACCTTCTTGTTGAAGGCTCCTGAGATGCGTGCTTGGTATAGCTCGATCCTTTGCTGAGCTAGGAGGTGGATCGTCAGAGGTCCTTCCGTTCCCGTGGTCGTTTCGATACCGGCTTGTTCCTTTCCTTCGCCAAGGTGCCTCTTCGATTTTTCGTATAGACAGGAGTCCGAGTAGTAAGATTCGACCCCTTTGAAGGGATCGATGTCAGCAAATTCCGTCTTCACGAAGCCGTATTTGTCGACATATTTGAAGCACTGGTGTAGCGTGGAAGGCACGATCATGTAATCGTGTATCCATGGGCGCCCCAAGAGGATGTTGTAAGAAGTGTCTGCATCTATGACGTAGTAGGTGACTTCGGATTGGAGGTCACCAATTTGACACTTCAGACGAATCTTCCCAATATGGTAGCTCCTGCCCGAATTGAAACTGCTGATGGCGGTGCTTGTAGGCGTTAGGCGATGCATTGGAATGCGAAGATGATGTAGCAGACCCTTCGGGATGATGCTTATGGAAGAGCCAGGATCTATGTGCATCCGATCCATCTTCACGTCGCCGATGTATCCTGTGTAGTATAGCGGGCGATCGTGTAAGTTGGTTTTGATGAGCATGTCCTACAGAGTGAAGACGATGTTGGGCATTGCTCCCGTGCAGGCACTGTCTTGGAGATCCACGGGTGAGTCCTCCCCGGTGAGGTTGGATTGAGCCAGATAGACATCGGCATTTTGGAGCGCTTCGCTTAATGCGATACGAACATCCTTGGAGAGCCTTAGGAGTTCGTACAGTGACAGCTTGGCCGGTGTATTAGCCAATTGCACTAAGATGTCAAAGTTGTAGGGCCTCTCTAGCCCTTGGGCTGCCTCTTTTCGGAGGGATTTGTCGAAGCGAGTCTCCTTCGGCCTAGGCTTGTCGGTCGTCGAGGGCTGAGCCGGTCCTGAAGCATCAGTTGTAGTGGGTTGATGATTTTCAGCTGGATTGTCAACCACAGGTTGGGATTGCGCTCCGGACCGTGTGACGACGGCTGTAGCTTCCTCGTTGTCTGCCGAGATTGTGTGGCAGGTTCTGACTTTTCCACTTTTCTTTTTGTCGGTGGGAGATGGTATGGGCCGAGTCACTTCTGACACCAAGTCTGGATGGATCCGCATGACCTCCCCTCGTGATGTGGTGAGGGGTACTAGACCGGCAGCCTGATCTCGGGGAGGTGGAAGATTGGTAATCTCTATTGTCGCTAGAGGGACGGAAACCACCCCGTCCCGAGTTTCCGTTGGAGGGAAGCTGTCGAATTGTACGGACACCATATTGGTCGCCACGGTTACCTCTTCGAAATCAATGGCCAGCGCGTTCGAGTCGATGAGGTTTTAGATGTACCGTTTCAGCTGGTAGCAATCGTGTGCAGTATGATGAACATAGCGATGATAATGGCAGTACTTTGGATTCTCCATCTCTGCCGGCCGCGGTTCCCATCTTGGTGGAGGAAGCTGAATGCTGTCCCCTTGTATGAGCATGTCCAAGATGGGCTTGACGTGACCGTCTTCGAAGGAGTAAGTGATTTGCGGCCATTGTTTATCTGCTGGCTTCGGCTCAGGTTTTTGTGCTGTATCGGCCACCATAGCCTGCTTTCCTTTGCTATCCCGATTGTTGGAGGGGCTACCCCCATTATCGTTGTTGGGACGCTTGCCCTTATTTTCTCCTTCCGAGATGTGCAATCCCAGTTGGCAAGCCTTCTTCAGTCGTTCTTCGGCACTCGTGGCACTGATGATGAACGTCTTCCAATCTTTGAATTAGCTTTCGCCCATCCAGAGACTGATCGTTGGAAGCAGTCTCTTTTGGCAAATTTCAATCAAAGAGGAATCTGGATTTCCGGAGGGCAGCTTTATGACGGTTTGGCGGAACCGCTCAATGTAGTTCCTTGTCAGCTCTTTCTCTCCTTAGATGACGTCCATGAAGGTAGACATCGTGACGTCCTGTCCTACCTCGTAGAATCTCTCCAAGAACAAGCCCTTGAAGCCAGTGAAGGAGTGGATGCAGTTGTCTGGCAGGTTGCGGTACCAGTCGAAGGCGACTCCTTCCAATGCCCTAATGAATAATCGCGTGAGGATAGCATCATCATGGGGTAGATGGTCGGTGGTGACCTCGAAGTAAGTGATGTACCGACTTGCCGAGGTCTTGCCATCATACGGGTTGATATTGAACGGCTTATATTTTGGTGGGAATGGAACATCCCTCCATTCAGCAGGGTATGGTTGCCGTATTCTGAGGTCCTGAGCGTTTTCTCGGGCATGAAACATGGCTCGGAGCTCCTGAACCTCTCTTCTTACTTCTCGGGCCTCATCTGTCGCGGTAGGGGCCGTTATTTCAGGAGGATTATTGCCCGGGTTCGGTGCCGCTGAATTTGAATCTACATTGATTGCGGGACCCGCGCTTGTTTGGCCAGGTGTCACTCCCTGCAGAGTAGGAAGAGCCGCTTTGATCTCGTCTACAGACTTGACCAATGCGTACAGTATGGCCTCCAAAGTGTCGATGCGTTGGCGATCGCTGGAACCACCTTGATTGCTGTCCGTCATGAATACCGTCCTTAAATGGGGAGTGATGGAAGGAACGGTGGAGGATGTGCTCTCCGAGTCATACCCATGCACCGAGAAGTCATCGGGGTATGTGGGAATATTCTCTTCGGGTTTGGACTCGGAGGGAATAGTACCCCCAGCTTCGGAGCTTGCTTCATCTTGAGAGTCATGGATGTCCTCGGGGACATCGGCATCTGTTGTATCTGATGGGAGAGTTGTTTCCCCGGACTCGTCTCCTTGAAACATCGGATTGTTGTGGATGTTCGGAGGAGTGCTACCCCCAGTTTCTATGACCCCCAGCGATGTGGATGATGAATCTCCTATCGCAGCAGATTTCGTCTTTGAACGGGTGTGTTGGAATACTCCGGTGGAGAACAACCGCTTAGATGACAGTTTCTTAGCTGTAGTCGTTGATATCTTGGGGCTGGAGATGCTTGTCTTCTTCCCTCTTCCCTCGGCGGGGACTTTCTTAGTGGAATTGCAGGAGACAACAGGAGGTGCCTCGTCCTCTGAGCTCGGATGCTGTAGTCTTTGGAAGACTGATGGCCGGTCCTCCGCCACCGCCGTGTTGTTGCAACAGTAGTTGACGATGATCTGGATGCAGTGACGCCCGTGTGAGGACTCTTTGTACGCCACGGCCCCTTATTTTTCCTTACGTTTGTGGAGGATAGCCTCACGCAGGTCAGAGGAACCACTCTGTCCGTTTGCCGCCGGGGGCTGGGTTCGAGTAGTTCGGTACAACTTCCCATCAGAGGCCCGCGTGATAATCAGCGGGACACCTCGATGGTCAGAGGTTGGGACAGCTGGCTGGGCTTGGTGAGCCCGCGCTGCCCTAGACTTCCTCCTTTTAGCACTTGCCGGTACGTAATAGGAGGAGTCCAAGTTGAATACCACAGAGTCTGGCTTATCACCCCGAGAACCATCAGGATCAGGACCGCATGAGAGACGGTCGAAGACTGATCGAGAGAAGCATGGAACGGATGCTATGCGGCTAGAATTAGATACCGTGCAGGCTATCTGCATGCGGTTGTCTTCTGTCATTGGATGAGTTGTTTTTGTGCGACTGGGAGCCACGACCGTGCAGGTTGGCCACATGCGGTCGGCAACTGTGGCTGCATGGGTTTTCTGCGAGCGATTGGCTTCCACAGCCATATGAGTTTCATCCATGTGGTTGGCAACTGTAGCCACATAAGCTATGCGGCTGACAGATGTGGCCGCATGAGTTTTCTTCATGCGGCTGGCGGATGTAGCCGCATGAGCTTTCTCCCTGCGGGTAATACCCTTATGCGGCTCGGATCGCATAGAGTTCCTCTTTGCCCCTGCAAGTCCAGCATTATAGTGTTTTTTTCTGCCGGACTTGGGGACAGCAGAGTTGTCTACGATCCGAGGTGGGGCCGCAGGAGAGTCTTTTCCGCCGTCTTGAGCAACAGAGGGCATCCCATCGAGGGCTTGGGGAGGAGCAAATGATTTTGGCCTCCACTCTTTGCGAGCCTTCGTCCCGCGGGTGCGCTTCTGGACGGGGCCAACGCTTCCTTCGGAGAGCATCTCTTCAAATGCCTGTTGGTCGAAGCGGACGACCATCTTTTGTTGCGTGGAGCCAAGTTTGGCTGCATCCGATTGTGTCACCAAGTCCTCAGCCGTGGAGAAGTTTGTCCCCAGCAGAGTTGCCATCGTATTTGCCATTGATTGTAAAAGTACAGAACAGTTTTATGGGAGGACTGAACTTAGACTCACAATACAAACTCGCTTGTACAAAGAAAGCCTAGGAACGAAAGCCTAGGTACAGCAGACTAAGTACAATTGTTTATTTTAGATTCTGGAGGGTGACGATAGAGGCTCGGGAAGGCGACGGCAGCCCTGTCTTACTCCTTGGACGATCGGTATGCAGCCTTGGCTCGGGGAAGGTCTGCTTGGCGTTGACGAAGAAATGCCCTTCTTGCTCTCCTCGTACTGCTCTTCTGGCTTCTCTCTTTCTCTGTGTATTTCCTCTCTGATTATTAAGGGGGGAGCTCTCTGTGTATACGTATCTCTCTCTGATGGTGTATATTGCCAGGGAACGTATATCTTGCAAGGGAATGGCACCTTGCTATTTATAGGAATGGGGTGTGATCATTAGGGTTGCAATGATTGCTTTCTGGAGATGGCGGCGGCCTGTGGATTGGTCAATCTAGGCCATTAGTTTTGAGTGTGGTGAATCTGGGCCATTGAGTGTAGATTACACCAAATCCCATCAGCAATTAATGCTGATTGGAATAAATCTTCCTCATAATGATCTTCTGATGTATGCGAATAAATTAGATTTATTCTCCTGCCACGTGTCCCAGATTTTTGGGATTTGACCCAATCTTTGATTGCAATAGATCTGAGGAATTGATCGGCTTAGGACACGTGTCCTAGGAGCCATTGGAGGGATCTGAACCGCATGACGAGTGAGCCGCATATGATTTTGGGCCGCATATGGTTGGGGCTACGTGTCAGGACTGCCTGGGTAGTGGCCCTCTCATGGAGGTGATCATTGCGAGCCTCATAGGGATACATCCGCCCGAGCCGCATGGAAATGGTCCTCTTGAACCGCATGAGAAGTCTTTGCTCGAGCCGCATGAGGCTGTCTCGGCCTGAGCCGCATAGAACGGATTCATTCTGAACCGCATGAGAAGTCTTTGCGTGAGCCGCATGAGGCTTTCTTGGCCTGAGCCGCATAGGACGGCTTCATTCTGAATCGCATGGGAAGTCTTTGCTCGAGCCGCATACGAATGCCCACGTGGCAAGGCCACGTGGCCTTTTTATGGCTCTTGGGGGATTTGTGTCAGAGATCTCTCTCTCTTTCCTAGAAGTCTGTCATTATGACAGAGTCATAATTTCTTCTTTTTGTGTCAGGGCTGTCACTTTTTCAGAGTTGTCAGCCGTCAATCAATTAATGCGAGGGGGCAGAGAAGAAGACTATCCTGCCACGTATCTTCGGAGCCGCATGGGATGTCTTGGGCCGCATAGTCTCTTATGCCGCATGACTCTTTGAGCCGAATGGGCTTTCTGAGCCGCATGGGGTTCTTTTGGCCGCATGGGTCATTTTTTTTAATATTTTCCATGCTTCTAAAGCTACGGTCAAATACAAGTACCCAAACCAAAAGTACTCGTACCTAACGGATAAGGTAGCCTAACCGCTCTAAGTGATATGTAGTTAAGAACAATCCTTCCTACGCATGGGCCCTGGCTGAATAGGATCGGCGTAGTCCCCCTTGGGCACCAGAGGCCCCATCAGTAAGAGCATGACGTTCCGCAGAATCGTCAGTGGCCGTCAGTAATCTTGGGTCATCAACCCCGTATCTCCAGCGGAGAGTCCGGGTCACAAGGGAAGTGCATCGAAGCCCATACGCTAAGGAATTGTCCTCCCCGCCCAATGCCTATTATGGTGTATCCACAACATTAACCTCTATAACCGCTAAGTCAAACTAGCATGCAACCTCTATTAGCGGTTATTCCTATCGCACAGCTTGTACGTACTGGTGGCCAGCCAATCACGCACTTCTGTGTCCTACATGCGACACAACTTCGTGTTTACAACGTGTCAAGGCCAATGAATGCTACACACAAGGTGGTCCCTTAAATCTAGGTTTAATGTGTAAGAAAAATAATACATAGCAGAAATATAAATGAACAGTAAGTTCTAACAGGTTATGCCATGTATCACAGTTTATTTTGCATAAAGAAAATAATGAACATGCATGAAATATGAGCTAAAATAATTAAACAGCAAATGGCAAGGTGTCTTGCCTGGTAATACGCCTGGTGGTGCTGCAATGATCCAGGTGGGACGATCTACGATTTTGTTACAACAACTATGCATGGGGACATCTGATGGTAGCACGGACAGTTCCATTGGGTCCAGAAGGGTCAAATTGGTTAGGATGGACATAAGGTAGTCTCGAAATGGGCGAAGGAATAGGAACAGTAGGACTTGGATACGGACAGGAGAAAATCAAAGAAAATAAATATTTTTGAAACCATAAAATCATTTGAGGTTTAAACCCTTACTTTTGGTCAAACTATAATTTTTAGAAAATATTACTATAATATTTTTTAGGTCAAAGATCTTATTTAATATACCATAAAATAGGCTTGGAGATCTAATTTGAAGTACATACAGGGCCAAATCCCTAATACTATTTTTATGAAAAATACCACTTTGATAAATATTATAGAAATATTTTATTGAATAATAACTATAGTAAAATTAACAAAACAATTTGCTGATAATATCAAGGTATGAAAATAATTATTATGACAGTACATAATATACCAATGTTCCTGTAGATACTAATTACTAAAATAATATTAATAATAGATAATAATAATCGAAATAATAATAATAATTTAACAAATACGTAAGAAAGAAAAAGAGGAAAGAAAAATATAATAATAATAATGTATTTAATATACTGAAATCGGAAGATAATAATAATAACCTTAATAATAATTTTTATTAACAAAATAAATAATTAAAATAAAATAAAGAAAAAAAGAAGAAAGAAAAAAAATGGTGGCTGTGGTCCTCCTCTTTCGAGGGGACCATTCTCCAAAGAACAAAAAAAAATTCGAGAGTCATGGGGCTTTAATCAGAGGAAAGAGAGGAGGAGCAGAGAGAGAAAGAGAGAGCCAGCGAGAGAGAGAAGCGGCAGAGAGGAGCTGGGAGAGGGGAGAGGCTTGAGTTGCCGGCGGCGCTCGAGAGGGTTCTCGGAGGGAAAAGGGAAGATGGAGGGGTGAAGCGGCGAGCTGCGCGGTGGCTCCAGAGGAGGCGCTGCGGCTTCTCGAGGCAGCGGTGGCGGACGGAGGCGCACCGGCGGCGAGTTCGCGCCTCCGGCGCGATGGTTAGGGCGCGGAAAGGGTTTCGACGGTCGGAGAGGGTCGGCCGCTCAGGCGGAGACCGATCGGCGTCGCGCGCACGGGGCGGAGTGAAGTCGCCGGCTCGGTAAAGGTCACCAGTGGGGGTTTAGGGGTTTCGCGCGGCTGTGGACGGCAGATGGAAGGGACGGGCGGCCGGAGTTCTCACAGAGGTGGGCGTGGAGGCTCACGGGGATGGCTCGACGAGTAACGGGGTCGGCCGGCGCTCCGGTCTGCACAGCGGAGGGGAAGAGGACGCGCGGTCAGATGGGCGGTTGTCTGAATGTGGCTGAGGTCAGGTGAGAGTTTTTCCTCCTCCTCTTTCGTGGTAGTTTCGGTTTGGGTTGTGGTGGTTGAGACGTCGTATGGCGACAGCGATGTGCTGCGGGTGGTTACGACAAGGGTGGCCGGTGGTGATGGTTGTCGGGTGGCTCGGTTTGTTGTCGGCAGGACTGGATTGGGTTGACCGGAGGAGTCGGGTGCGGTCGGTTAGCGGGTGGTCGGGAGTTCGACGGGTAGTGTGATTGGGTCGGGTGGCCGAGAACGGATGGCAGGGGAGGCGGGGTGCTGTGACAGGAGACGGATACGACGAAGGCAGCGGACAAGACGGGATAGGGTTTAGGATTAGGACTAGGGTTTAGGAATTTATTGTGTCGGGGTGTGTCCGACACGAGGGATTTACAATGTATTTGTAAAAAGAATGAAATAAGATTTGACTGGGAAGGGACACGGACACGATGCACAGGATTTAGAGAAAAATTTTGTGGAAGAATTTGGCTTGTAGAGAAATAATGGAGGAGTACCTGCCTATTTATAGGATGTGGGAATTCCCAATTTGGATAGGATTAGGAGAATTTAAAACCCAATTAGATAAATCATCTATTTAATTAAAATCAATCAAATCCAATCCAAATCCAATTAAATCTAATTTAATTCCCTTAGTTTAAAATCAAATCAATAATTCAAATATCAATTATTTAACTATTTAAATAAATACATAAATTCAAATCAATATTTAAATCTCCACAATAAATAAAAAATATGCTTTCCAAAAATACTAATAATATTAATTTTGAAAATTACATTATTATTTAAAATAAACTAATAAATATTTATGAGCTATATGTATGCATAATTATTCTTTACATAAATATACTTTCTAATATACCATTTTATGGGAAAATACTTTATAATTATAACTGCATAAATAAAAGGCTTTTCATAATTAAAACCATAAACTTGAAATGATAGCTAGAAATAATTATTACCTATATTATTTTGAAACCATAAAAATAATAAAAATAATAATAAAAATAATGTTTTTCAAAAATATGTACGCTCGCACATATTCGCACTCGTCGAGCAAATTCGAAAAAGAAATAAAAGTCGTGCGCGACGTATAATACGACTACGCGACGTATAATACAAAAATTTTAAATCGGTACTAAATTTAAAGGAAAAAATAGTAGAAATTTAGGGGTTTTACAACAACTCCAGGTTTGTACGGCATCAAGCCCCAGTGAGGATGATTGATTTGGGTGAAACCTAGCGAGCACGAACTATTTTCTGGATCGAGTCATGACAAGTTGGTATCAGAGCAGTTCCATCCTTTGGACCATGAGCGAATCTCTTTGACCCTCAGTTGCTTTCATTTATCGAAATCAATCGACCCTATGTTGTTTTCGCAACCGCATAGCTCATGGATCTGCTCGACGCTATACTGGATATTCTATACAATAAGTCTAAGTACTTGAGTTTGTCTGCTGCATGTGTTTGGAAACTTATATGATGCTATCGAATAATATTGCAAGATGTTGGTTGCATCGCTGCAACGAGTAGGTATGAGAGAACATGCTACATATGGCTATGCAAATGGATAGCGAATGCGTTGAACGAACTGAGTAATGACTTTAAGTATCGGGTATGAATTGTTGCACGAGATACAACGAACAAGATTGAGAAATCGCGAAGCGAGAGTTGCGAGTTGAGTTGGACGCTAGTCGAGCTTGAGTAGTTGGATATGTAAGTTTGCCGAGTTGAGTCGAGCATCGAAGTAGGCGAACAAATATGTTTTGAGTTATGCTTTAAATAAGCGATTGTTGCGTGTGTGATCGGTATGATCACCGAGGTACGGTTAGATCGGAAGAGATTTCGGAAGGAACGGTTAGTACGTTGCGAGAGAAATGACTTGATTTCTGAGTGGTATATGCCATACCACATATGCGATCAATGTATTAGAGTATTGTGTCAATGGTGATAGGCTCGAATTCTGAGTGGTATATGCAATACCACTTAGCGATAGCTATGTCAAACTATTTGGCGACTTACGATAGATGCATCAAGATGATTGTATCGACTGCAATAAGTTATCCGCAACGGATGGAATGGTGTCGAGACTCGAGTGGAAATTGTTCGATAGGAGACGATGCGGGTATGCTTCAACGGAACTAATTTAGAACGATTATGCGCAAAGTCGTATCAATGAAGGATACGTCGGATGATAATTTGTTGGGTGTAAGCCGAATGATAGGCTGAGAATAGTAAAGGAATTTTGCATCAAGAAAATACTTGACTCGGTCGAATTTGAGTCCAGTTAGTACGAAAACTTGTTCGGATTTGAGTTTGGATAGTGTGAAGAGTCGTACGAACGAATCTGAGTTAGCGTAAAGAGTCGGTAGCACGATTTGGGAGTGCGAATTACGAATACGAGAACGGACATAAGGAATTTAAAATCGTGTCGCTCGATGATGATAGTTTGCTACAACGAGATGAATCTTGACACATGCGAGACTTGATTCATATTCAAGTTCGTATGATAATCGTGATTACAACGAATTGGAGTTTATGAGAAAGGAAGATGTTCAGGTTATGTATATCGATGATGGTATTGAGGCGTATCAAAGACGATATTCAATAACTCGGGGATACTATGATCAAATGAACAAAAATTATGTTCAGCATTATTGTTGGATGAATAAGATGCAAGTTAAGTTGATGTCAGTTTGGATGATAATGATGATTTCAACAAATTGGAATTCATGTGAAAGGAAAGTACTTGTCTAAAACATAAACGAGTTACGCAAGATGATTGTTATGTAAACGTACTTGAGGATGATGAAATGTGTTATGAAATTTGAGAATGGATTGATATATTAATTGGATGAAAACAAAAGTGTCTAGATTATTTTGATGATAACCACAATATTGACATTCTTGTCTTGTGTGAGCGCAACTCCAGCCTCGCACATGCGTCACATCAGATTAGGGCAATCATTCTACGGGAACGCTGGCATGGTGATTCATATCCAGCAGGGATGATCGAACCTGCGAAAGATCAGGACGTGGCTATCGAATTTTTGACTTATGGCTTAATACGAAGGTGAATTCGAGAATTGTCACAATGAGTATAGAGTGTGTCAGATATTTACTGTAGGTAGATAGACTCATACTCGAGGCGAACAAATGTTGTGTGATTAGTGATATTACTAACGGTAGTGCATGAGTGTTTGGATGGTAACGGTGCATCAGTTGAGCGAATAGGATAAGGCATTGGGAATTGAAGGATTATGTCGGATTGCGTTAAGTCCCATAGAAATTGTCGGAAATTGATTTGGCACTGAAATAGGATATAGCATGGTTCATAGTAACTGTCCCTCGTTGATGATCTTTAATTATCGAGCGTATCTTCAGGACAGTTAATCCTAGAAGACTTGACCACCAAATCAAGTAAAATGTTGGAGATCATAGGATGACCCAATGAAATCGCATAAGGAATTGAATCGAGGATAAATGAGGATGTAGTACATGTTAATGATAAGTCTAGGCGACCGAATATGTGTTTTAAGAATTAATGAAATAGCCTTAGGCTGGATTGATAATGATAAACTATGATGATTGATCGAATAAGTACTCAAGTAAATTGCTAATCGACAATTGGATAGATATTGAGGAACGTACTTAGCATATTGATACGGTGAGGCGATTGGAAGAATTCTGCAATACGCAAGAGCGACGAATAGTGGAACGACCCTAAGATTTGTATCATAGATCGGTTCGAGTGATGATTAGGCTATGTGTTTTAAGCACACGATCTATATTACGAAACGAACTAGTTGGAATGGAATTAAAATTTGGGTAAAGGATTCGTACTCGAACGAGAATCGGAGATAAACGTATCGTAAGAGACCTTAGGTCAGAAAGATTGTTGCTTTTGAGGATCATAGACTCAAGTTGACCTCTTGTGTCGGGAGGATGTGAGCATGAGGTATGGACAAGTTACCTAGCGGTGGTAGCCCCAGACACGATGCATAAATAATTTTGAGAACGTGAATCGTGTCGATATAGTTACGTGCGATGCATAGTATGAACTATAGGCGAAAGAAAGTTAGACATGTTGGACTTAGTCCATGTCGTTGAGGCAAAATTTTACGAACGATTAGATGAAAGACTTGAGTTGTACGAGAGATAGAAAATGGTTAGACGAGTAGACGCTGCGGAGGATTGTTGCGATTGGATGCGTAATGACTTGATGCAATGCGTGCGTTAAATAGTCGGTAAGGAACATATGGAATCAAAATTATGATTTTGAATCATGTAGTATGTAAAGATGTTTGGGAGATGATCACTTGTTATAGAATAATGCATATGGGAAGGATTTTGGGAATATACGCTAAGATCTGACCAAGTCGAGTACGGAATCGCTGGTGCTTGAGGGTTTAAGTTGAGCCTGTTAACTTTATTCCAATATCCTATAACTGAGCTTAGCTGAATTGCATATAATGGTAGGACGCCTAAAATATGTATATGATCCAAACTAAGTATATGATTCAAACGATAGTGGCACGAGATCGTGAAATGATCTAGAGAAACACTTGGATTGAGTGTTGGTTTTGGTTCAAGGACGAACCTTATTTTGAGCGGTATATTATGTAATGCTCTGTTTTGTACGGTGCATTACGATGAGTCGTTGACTCAAAGAGTTATATTGACCCGATGAGGTATCGATGCAAGTTGATACAAGAGTTACGTTGGCTGGAAAGGAAGCATTGAGTCGATTCGAATCTATCGAAGTGATGCAAGGCATAGGTCAGATTTGAAGAAATATTGACTTTAGTTGATTTCGTATGCACACTACCCTTTTACGTTGGATTATAAGAGGTCGATATTTTGCCTTATTTGTAATGGTGTCTACAAAACCAAATCGTCGCCTTGCAACGGATTGTGGTATGGACACAGTAGACTGAAATAAGCGAGTAGTTCGATAGAGTACGAAGTGCTCAAACGGCTAAGTCAGAAGAGTTGGTCGTACAACAAAGTTATGAATCGAGCCGCATCGGCTCGGTGAGACAACAAGATGTATCGACTTAAGGTGGGCGGGTTCTTAACCATTCTTTCCTACTCCTTCATGCCCAATAAAAATATACCCCTTGTATGCGATTGTGGCTATTGAGTTAGCGAGCATAGCTCGAACGATTAAAGGTCTTAGTGTGTGTCGAACATTAAGATAGAATATTGAACATTGAATAATTGAAGTGACGTGCATCGTGCATGGGTCGCAGTAGGACGGTGATAATAGAATATTGAAAGGCAATATCGAGATGTGCATCACGTGTATGACTCCGAGAACAATGAACACTAGGTCGAGAACATTGATTATGGCGTTAAGCATGCCTTCATGCACTGAAGCTATATGAACGACTAAGTAACAAAATAGGCTAGTCGTGGTGCAGTACCACGGACCTGTCATGACATTGAAAGATATACTTCATGCATCGAAGTAAGCAATTGTGGCACAGATGCCATAGAACTGACGTTATACAAACAACTTATGAATGGAATGCATTGAGTATAAGATCGAGAAGTCTAAGCTGTTGGGGCGTCGTGCATCAATACGGATGTGTTGGGGCATAATGTCGAAAAACTCGAGATAGATATGACGGAATATGAATTGAGAACTTGAGATTGGTTGGAATGATATGACTTGCTTCCTGTATGCGCGTATTGCATGGTCAATGGACTCGGATAACCCGTGCAAGGGTGCGGCTTCCCTCGAATGGTTACGACCGAGGCAGCGGAATCGTTCGGCCTAGGAGGGAATTATATTGGTATTCATGGTGTACTTTATTAGGACGGGTTATGACCGACCAATGTTGTGATAAGCTATGATATCACTAAGTTTGGGATCCTTCGACTACTGGGCTAGCAACCCATACTTGGAGCGATCGTTAGCTTACACATTGAGATGCCAGTCTATTACGGCATGGAACGTCGTGACCTTTCATATAGATAGGGCTGGTGAACTTGAGAGTAGAACTGGGTACAGGCACAGGTCCTGCCACCCTTATGATTGTGATTGTGTTGGATTGGTTGTATGAACGGCTATCGGCATACGGGTTTGGCGAATCGACACAGAGATGTGCACGATCACTATGTTATGAATATCATGTGGCTAACAGTATTTATTGCAGAAACATGATACCGGGCACATTTATGTATCCATTGCTATTGAGAATGAATAACATGGTTTACTATTTTGAGCTTTTCATAAAACTGATCCTAAGGCAATAATAGAAAGATCACCAAATAATCTGCATGCTTCACCAACTACTTAGTGTTGGTTTAGGCGAGTGGATCTTGATCATTACAACAAAGATGAAAGTACTAATCTCCCACTAGTTTTCTTGCAGGTTCAGGATATGTTTGGCTCATGGCGGGGCTTGGCTTGGACGCGCCGAGGCATGGAGCCCTTGGCATTTCAAGACGAGCTACCGTACTGGGTTTGGCATGCAACATGAAGATGTTCGGCTGGGAGTCTTGCATGTGCTATAGAAGACATATTGTGTGGAACGAGATCTTTTGTAAGCTAGAGAGATCATGAGCGTTGTAGCCTATTGGCATTTTCAATTGGGCTATTCAAAGCCCTTGTAATCTTCACTTCATTTATCAATAAAAATGATTCGTATTATATACTATGTTTCCTTTTGCTGCGAATGTTATCAATTTGAGATCGCTTATGTGAACCTGTTATCTTGCTTTGTACGAGCGCAACTCCAGGCTTGTGCGGTATCATGTCTCAGCGAGGTCGATTGATTCGGATGAAATCTAATGAGCACGAGCGATTTCCCGGGTCGGGGCGTGACAATTTCTGTAGGGGAAGAAAGGTTTCTGAAAGAAAATGTACGCGAGGGGAGAGACGTTGGCTACATGGGGTGGGGGGTTACTATAAGGGGAGCAGATCTGACG
>JANAVB010021798.1:24763467-24845967 GCA_029216955.1 Iris pallida
GCGCTGAGGATCCCCGAGTACAAAAAAAGGAATTCTGGGGAATAGGACGATGAAGATCGAGTGGCAATTGCTCCTTTACTCCATTGACACTCCGATTACAAAAGTGGGAGAAAACCTAAGAAAATTGCTAACTCATGGCTTACTGGCAAGAAGTGCTTTAATTTGGCTCTTGAAAATGCTCTCCGTTCTGTCCTTTGGAGAGGGATGAGATCCCGTTTTATAGTCGTTCTTGAGCTGAAATAATGTTATGCGTCCACATAAAGAAAACACACTGGTTTTCATGTGGGCACATAGTCCTGCCTTGGGCGCATAGGGTGTAGGCGCATGCAGGCTGTGAGATCGTTGGTTGGTCGTGGTGTTGACGTGGCCGCATGCTTCGGTGCACGACTGCTCGTGGAGACTGACGTGGCCGTGTATTTCGCTGCACGTTTTGATCATGGCTTTGACTGAGTCAGGCTTGGGCGTATAGCCATGTCTCAGGTTATGCGCCCTCCTTTTGGAGGAGCTATATAATGCCTGTGGTTCATATTGCGTATTATTGGAATACGTGTACGTATTTTATCTTGTATTGCATGATTCCTTGCTTAGCTCTTCCTTCATGGCTTGGTTACTCTTAGTTCGGGTTGGCTTGGTTCGGCTTGGGATTGCTAATGGTTCATTATGAACCAAGGGTGAACCCCCTACCTACCACCACCACTACCATTTATTAACCCCACTTTCTTCTCTCTCTTCATTACTCTTCTACTTTCCTCCATTAATTCTTCACCTACCAGAGAGAGGGAGAGAGAGGTCTAGGCAAGTGCAACTTGCTTCATAGAGAAACTCCAATTTTATTGCTTCATTCTCTTCCTTACAGTATTCTAACTTACTTTAGAACTTGGCATTTTCACTTTCCACAGCTAGATTCTTGTAGATCTATATTATATTATTTTCGGATTTCTTGGGTTTTGATCTACTTAATCTTGTTACTTCCGAGTTTTGATGGTTCCATGTTGTAAAGAATTTTGTTCTACCCTATTTTGACCAATGGAAGTTCGGATTTGGGCTCCGGATGATAGAGTTATGCAGCTTGGAAGCCATGGCTTATGGTGTACTTCTTCTCGGAAATTTAGAAAAGAAGCACAGTCCCGAGCCGCATGGTAGCACTTGACCGCATGAACATTCATGCGGCAAGTCAGTTCCAACCGCATGCGCTATTGCCTTGACTTGACCGCATGACAAGTTCATGCGGCAAGTATTCCTTCTCAGCCGCATGACTGAGGCCCAGTCCTTCCTGACCGCATGGATTTCCAGCAACCCTGAGCCGCATGAACTCAACGCTCGCGAGCCGTATAGACCGCAGTCTCCCAACCGCATGGGTTTGCTTCCCTTGACCGCATAGTCATTGCTCCCCGCAGCCGCATGGGTTGCTCCTCTCCGGCCGCATATACTTGATTGGTCAGCCAGCCGCATGGACCCATCCCCCGTCAGCCGCATGAGTTCCCTATCCTCCTGACCGCATATGTCTTGCCTTTCTCAGCCGCATGACTGAGTGGATCTCCGAGCCGCATATGACTGATACCCCTTTGACCGCATAAGCCCTTCCCTTTTTAGCCGCATGCGCCTGACCCTATTCAGCCGCATGGGCTGTTCTCTTCTAACCGCATGAGATCATTCCTGGCCGCATATGCCTTAGCCGCATGGCTCTCCTATAGCCCTGTGTATTGATAATTTATTAGATATTTTACGTCCATTTTATATCCTTATGCCTTTTGTCATGAACTTGATAATCACGAATTTACTTGATATGTTTGGACATGATAATTGAGCCTGACATGACAGTGACCCGTAGTGGTGCACTCCTGACATGACTAACCTGACATGACCTGATAGTGGCCCGTCGTGGCGCACTCCTGACCAGTAAACTGGACATGTTAAACCTGGCATAATTTTCTTGATAAGTTGTTGCGACGGCTACCTGACATGACATGACCTGTATAATTAACCTGGACACCATAGACGATTGTGCTTGTACAAATGAACCTGTCCTGTCTTGCATCATGTCTAGGACAGGGACTCCTGAGTACCACGGTCAGGAGTACCTACTGAAATGGACTAAGGCTAATAACTAGAATAACACATTAGTCATAAAGAGATCTTCCAGCTACAGGCAATCCCGTTACCTGGGCGCGCCTTGGGATCTGTAGCCTGCCGTCGAGTAGGGCACATTTCCAGCACACTGTCATGTGTTGCACCCTTCAAGCTACCTAAGGGTACATGCATTTCCTGGACGATGTACCTACCTGAATTCAACCCTAATCTTTCAACCCGGGTAACCTGGATGGTCTGCAGGACTTGTGGCTGTGGAATAATCTCGCTGCATCTTGTTAGTAATTAGGCTTGTGACAACCCTAGTTAGTTAAAGTATCAAGCCGTAATTCTTGCTTGGCCGTGAAATGATTGGATGGAGTCTAACCAGTCTAGTCTTGTCCTGATCCTGTTCTAGATTACTGCATGACCAGAATGCTTGTATTTATTTTACCGATAAATGGTGAGAATTCCAAGTTCTGTTCAGACGAAGGGTGACAACCCCGGTCCTTATTTGGTTTACGGGTTGTAACCTAGTTATCTGAATAGTTCCATGGTTATCTCGTCGTATATCATCCTGATGTATTTTCTTTGTTTCCAGTTCTTACTTTATTTATACTCTTGTGCTGATTGCTGATTTTAGTTCCTAAGTGAAGCTTCCTTTGTGGCACTTGCTCTTTCTAGGGTCTGACCCAGCTGGTTTTGTGTGGCCAGATTTCGGAGCAGCTCCAGAGGATCTACCGACCTTCCAGCCAGATGGTGGCCACTAGACGGAACCCTGGCAACTAGTGGGTTTATTTTTGATCTCCCACTTTATTGTAAAAAATATTCTTTTGAGGCGTTTAGCCGGTGAGCACCTGTTTAGCTCGATTGCACTTTACTTACTTCTGCCTACGGGCTGTAACATGATTAACAAATCCTAGGGTTGATCATGTATAACTAAACTCTTGCTAGTCTCGATATTTTGTAACGACTGGCTTCATGATCAATTGAATATGTAATGTTTGGAATGCCATACTATTGTATATTTAATGATCATACATCTTGTGACTTTTACTTACTTGCTTGTGATTGAGACAATAGGCTTGTTCATGACCTTAAGAGACTGCTGGCTTGTAGATAAACCCTCATGTATCTAGACAGCCGTGACCGTATAGCGAGATGGATCACATTTCATATACGTAGCTGGCTATGTCTGCCCCCGCTCTCTAGTATTCTGGTTCTGAGGCGTGACAAGCTAGTCTTGGGCGCATGAAACTTCACTGGCTGGGCGCATGGAGCTTCACTGACTGGGCGCATGGAGCTTCAATGGTTGGGTACATGGAGCTTCACTGACTGGGCGCATGGAGCTTCACTGGCTGGGCGCATAGAGCTTCACTGGCTTTGGGCGCATAGAACTTTATTGCTGAAAATTTTTCATGCTTCTACAAGACCCCCTTCAAAGTTTTTGATACTTGAACAAGTTCAAAATACTTTGAAAAAAGCATGGATCGTCTTCTCGTGACGCAATAGGCGCATAGCACGACTCTCTCCTTTGGGTGCATAGTGTTTGGCCAGCCTGTCAGAGAGATACGACTGTTGAGATCTTCCTCGAAATTCGAACTGACAGATTCATCGGAGTGGAATTTGAAGCGGCCCATCCTTCATACGTCGTCCATGTCAGTAAGTGACAGTCGCATAGTGTACAGGAAGCTGATTCTTCACGTGGGCGCATAGGCCATTGTGGGCGCATACAATACAATGGGCGCATGGGCGCATAAAGCAAGTGGGCGCATAGGAAGTGGCCCGTGCCTATAAATAGGCCCTGAATGGAGAGAGAAAGTTCATTATTCCCTTCTCTTTGATTTTTTCAGAAAACTCTTCATCTCCTTTCTTTGAGAACCATGTCTCCCAAGGTTGCCAAGAGATCCGCGAAGGGCAAGGGGGCTGCACCGAGTGGCTCTCCTCCCGCGGCAGCGTCCTCGGCAGTCCAGGACCCGATTCTGGGTGAGGGCATGCTCCAAAAACAAAGTCTCGAGCGTTAATTTGTGACGCTCGGACTTTTCTTCTGTCTTGACGCTTGCGCCTAAGGAAACATACTTCTGTGAGCATCATTATGCGCCACAGAAGCCATGCGCCAACACTTGTGGTGTGCTATGCGCCCACGTGTTGCCATGTTATGCACCCTCTAAGCAGTGGCATGTTATGCACCCACGTACTGTCCGAGTGTTATGTGCCCGCATGTTTGTTTTGGGCGCATATCCCTTTGGGCGCATAGAAGTCTTTTAGGACTTAGTTTTTTCCTGCAGCTTTCTGAGTCTGACTTTCTTTCTGTCCCTTTTTCATGTTTTGTAGGGGTCTGGCTAGCAAATTTTTCCAGGACCGGTATCGACAATTTTGGGCGTGATGAAGATGCAACACTTGACACAAACATCAGAGAGCTCAGGACTCTTCGTATTTTGGAAGGGTTTTCCTCAGATGGTAGCAAGAACCTTTATACATCGAAGAGTCAGACGGTAGTTGGGTATCATCGTGAAAGTTCTGTTTTTACGGTTCTTCAAGTAGGAAAAAGCAACACTAGAGATGTTGTTTTGAAGGTATGGTCTCTTGGAGAATAGGCCCGGGACGTCCGTAATATGGAGGAGAGACGATCACCACTTGTAGATATTTTAGCATGCTATATTTGCCCTCCTCCGTGTAGCTTCTCGAAGGTTCAACAACCTTGTTTGCTTCTCTGCAGTAAAACATGACCTCCTTCGAGGGCCACAAAACTGCTTTTCGACGAAAGCGTGGTGCTGCCCAGCTGACCAAACAATGTGTTGCTGATAAGTAGCAGATTTTCCCTTCTTTTGGACATCAATGTAATCTTTTACTTCTTATCCAGATGAAGAGATGAAGAACCTTTTGTTTTGCTCATGAGATGCAGTTCTATGAATGTAACTGATTTTGAATAAACAGAATGCATTCGCTCCACTCTTTACTTGTGATATATGTGGTGCTTGTATTAGAGAGCCAATAATACAGCATTTGTGTAAAGGGTATCCTACTGGGGAACCCCCCTCTCTTTTTTTTGTTTGGACCTACTGCCCCTTTGTGCATCCGAAAATGCGAGCAAAATAGATTGGAATGATACTTTCGTGGACCTATTACCCTTTGACACACCGGTGGTGCGGGTAATAGATTTGAAACAAAACCCAACAGAGGTAACATGGTCGTGATAGATTTTGTGACCTTGATACCATGTCTTTTATCCCGGATTGGCTATAGGTGTCGAGTCGGAAGACTATCGGTATCAGAGATAATATGGACGTGATACATGATAATCAGGAGTGGTTTTTGGTGGAATGGATTTTTCTTGTCAAGTTTGGCTTTTTGTCAGGTACTCCTTCCTGAAGTGGAGAAAACTTTCCAAGCCTCCTCTCCAACTACCTCCACTGAAGATGAGGAGATGGCCTAGGAAGTTTATCAATGCTTTCTACTCTGTACTGAAAGTGAAGCTTCCTGGAGTCCTGAATCGGAATGTCGGCTTCGGTCCTGTAAAGGTTGTTGCAGAGTGCCAAGTGGTAGCCCTCGAGAGCATAGCTGGCTATGAAGAGCGGGCCAACACTCTGAGGAAAGTCCTAAATGACCTGGAGGGTCAGGTGGCCAGGTTCCGGGACATCAAACAGCAGAGCCCGACGTCAATGTTCCGTACCGAGGATGACGCTTTGATGACGGCTCTTACGGAGGAGATGGCCACCTTCTGGGCAAGAAAGGACGCCCTCGTTTAGGAGATTGGCGAGCTGGTTGACCAGTATGGCCAGTTCAATGCTGCGAGTGAGGCTCGTGCTGCCTCGAAGAACCGGGTGGCTGCGCAGATCACTGAGAAGTACAATCACATTGTGCAAATCAAGAACGAGATCGCCCAGCTGGAAGCTGATTTGAAGGCGGTGACATCTGAATAAGAGGATTATCTGTCCCAGGCTTCCATGACTGCCACCACTTCTGCCTGTTTAGAAGAACAACTGGCAAAGTTGGAGGGGGAGCATCAGAGACTGATCCTCTTTAAAGATGAAGCCGCTCGTCAAGAAGAGGCACGGCGCCGAGCTACTGCGAAGTCTGAGGCTGAGATTGCAGCTCTGAGGGACAGCATCAATCGCCTGTGTATCCCGTAGATTTTTTTGTAACTTCTCTTTTTTTTGGCCATCACGGCTCTTGTACCTTTTTCCGTATTTTGATAGACGTTTAAGTACAAAATAAAGAATCTTTTCAAAAGTGAATATGGTTTTGTGAAATATCGATGCTAGAGGTAATGTGGACGTAGTAAAGATATTTTTGGTCGGTATTCGCTGGAGAATTGTGATGTGGACCTATTATCCGTTTTATATTCGAGTAATTCGAATATAGATAATAAGTTGAACGAAGCTGCTAGTAGAGGTAATATAGACATAATAGCAGAGGATGTTCTATATCTGACCAGAGATAATATGGACGTGGAAAAATATATAGCATTAGGGGGGAGTGGATAATTCAGAGGTAATAGGGATGTAATTATCCTTGATGAATGCTTTGCTCATAGGTTATATGGACATGGCAAAGCATTTAATCATTCCACTGGGGAAATAATTATCAGAAAACAATTCAGAGGTAATGGGAGGCGTGACTTGTTTTCGTCAAACCGAGTTTGGACAGAGTAAAAAAAGGGGAATGGTTCTACTGGAGAAATATTTAGAGGACCTATTATCCAGGGCGTATTCAAGACTCTTGAAATACAGATAATAGTTAGATAGTTTTTCGAATCATATATACATCACATTGTACATGACAGAACATGTGTTAACATTATGTAAAAGAGGTTACACATAGTATTTCTTCAGGAACTTGTCGTTGATAGGCATCATGAGTAAGTCACCATCAGGCTTGGTTAGCCGGTACGCACCGTTAGAATACACAGATTCTATGACGAAAGGACCTTCCCATTTAGGCTGGAAATTTCCTTTTGTTTTGTGCGTCATGACCATTGGTCTTCTTACTGCTAAGACCAGATCGCCGACTTGGAAGATTCTTTCCTTCACCTTTTTGTTGAAGGCTCTGGAAAGGCGTGCTTGGTATGGCTCAATCCGCTGCTGAGTTAACAAACATTTTTCGTCTAGCGCTTCGAGCTCCTGGAGTCGCAGACAGTAGCTTTCCTCGGTGGTCATCTCGTTGGCTAGAGCTACTCGAAGAGAAGGAATCTGGATTTCTAGGAGAAGAACTGCTTCGCTCCCATAAACCAGAAAGAATGGCGTACTGCCTGTTGGAGTCCGGACCGTTGTACGATAGGCCCATAGACATTCACCGAGCTTCTCATTCCAATCGCACTTGTTTGAAGACACGAACTCCTTGAGAAGTTTTATGATGGTTTTGTTGAAGGCTTCTGCTAGCCCGTTAGCCGCTGGATTGTAGGCAGTAGAGGCTACGTTCTGGATTCGGTTCTTATCGTAGAACCGATAGAATGCATGGATTGCAAACTGTGGACCATTATCATGGATGATCCTGCGAGGTAGGCCGAAGCGGTAGAAGACGTGATGTTTAATAAAACTGATCATGTTTGACGTATTCACTTCGGTGAGCGGTATAGCTTTCGTCCATTTGGAGAAGTAATCGGTTATGGCTAGGATGAATCGATGTCCTTTGGAGGATGGCGGGCTGATTGGTCCTATGACGTCCATGCCCCAGGCTTCAAACAGCCAAGATGATGCCGTCGGGTGTAGAATCTCCGAAGGTTGATGAATAAAATTGGCGTGGAACTGACAAGCTTTACACTTCTTTGCATATTCAACAGCATCTGCTATCATTGTGGGCCAGTAATAACCCATTTGTTTGAGGCGATCTTGTAATTTGGGGCCTAGTTGATGTGCACCACAAACTCCATCGTGAGCCTCTCGGAGTGCATGTTTGGCTTCTGTGTCTGATAAGCATCGTAACAGTAGCCCGTCGTAAGAGCGTCGGTACAACATCTTGGTTGCTGTATCGTAGTAAAATCTGAGGGATCGCCTTTGGATGGATACTGCTTCCTTCGGGTCCTCGGGGAGGTTTCCATAAACAGCGTAGTCTATGAAGGAAAATCTCTAGTCTTTGACATCGACGTTTGTTTCTGCTGCGTAACTGTGATGAATATGCAAGGCATTTTTCACACAGAATAGTTCTCGACCAGACACTTGTTGGCCCATTGGTCATATGGTCAACCTGATTTTAATAATTGATCAAAACTCTGTCTGGATATACGAAGCTTGTTGGGACATCTCAGCTTCTTGGACATAAGCAAGATTGGATATTCACTCCGTTCAAGACTGAAGATCTGTTTGCCTACTTGAGTCTGTACTTCCTATGCAATGTAATTTTTTACTTTATTTGAGTCTAGGAATACGTTGTACACCGAGTCGTACTGGCAAATAGGCTATCCCCAAAATAGTTCAAAATGTTTTCAAAGTGACCTATCAAAATGTTTACAAAAAGGTTTTTAAAAAGGTTTTCAAAAATTACCAAAATCTATTTTTAAAACCCTGACCTAACCCTGACAGAACTCGGCCAGAGTTCGGCCAGAGTTCGGCCAGAGTTCGGTTGGTGGCCGTTTGATTTTTGAATTCTCTGGAACTTGGTCCTCCTGCAGTTGCGGATTTGACCGAGATTTGCTCATCGAGTTCTGCCCGAATTCTGCCCGAATTCTGACAGAGTTCTCCCTTTGGAATTCCTATAAATAGAGATGGATTTCGATCATTTCAATTCACTCATTCACTTTCAATCTTCTCTCTATCTAAAAAGCTTTCTGCCTTCCAAAGAGTTTTCTAGAGCTTTCATTTTCAGATCCCAAGCCAGTTACAATCCTCTAGTCGATTTGCCAGTGCGGTATGGTCTAGAAGTTTCTGAGAGATTGTAATCAGAAGGCTTGATTGAAGAATACCTCTTCACATTTGAAGTTGGACGAGTTCTTCGTATCAAAGCTCGCGTTGTAGAAGTTGCAAGGACTTCGTAAGAAAACTTGCGGTTTTTCCTATAGTGGATTCAACTGGTAGCAAGAGTTCTACCGACTGGATTAGTCCTCAACAGAGGGATACCAGTATACATCACTGTCTTTGCGTTTGCTTTCTGAACTCTGCCTTTACATTATTTCAACTGTGATTATATTCTGTGATTGTGTTGCTAACATTTTTTTTAATTAGCATTATTCCGCTGCCAACTCTATTCACCCCCCCTCTAGAGTATTACGCTTTACTATATCGTTCCTACAATTGGTATCAGAGCGGGTGTTACAGGTAAAGCGAGGTAAAACTGCTATTATTTATTCATTATTTATTAGATCACAGCACATCACATGGCTACTATGAAATTCACAAGTGAAGGTCAGGCCACAAACAGACCCCCTCTGTTTGATGGTACTAACTACACTTATTGGAAAACACGGATGAGTTTCTTCTTAAAATCTCTTGATTTTGACTTATGGGCTATTGTTCTTGATGGCTATCAGAAGCCACCTCGTATAAATGTCGAGGGAGTTTTGGTTGAAAAACCCCAAAGCAGTTATACAGAGGAAGAAAAGAAAAAGGCCAGTCTTGACGCACGTGCCATTAATGCTCTTTTTTGTGCCTTAGACAGAACAGAATTTAACAGGGTATCTACATGCACAACGACAAATGATGTGTGGAAGCTTCTCGAAGTTACACATGAAGGCACGACTCAAGTCAAGGAGTCAAAAGTCAGCCGACTTACTCAAGAGTACGAGGCGTTCAAAATAAAGCCAAATGAAACAGTCACACAAATGTTCGAGAGGTTCTTGGATATTGTAAACCCTTTGTCCTCCTTAGGCAAAGATTACAGTAACCACGAAAAGATTCGCAAACTTCTGCGAGCTCTCACCAAGAACTGGATTCCGAAGGCTACAGCTATCATTGAAGGAAACGACCTCACCACAATGTCACTTGAAGTACTCATGGGTAAGCTACTCACTTATGAACTGGAGCTACAAGATTTTGAAGAACCTACACCAAAGGAGAAGACTATCGCCCTCAAGGCTCAGCACAGAAAAGCTGCTGAAGATGACTCAGACAGCAGTGGATCTGACGCTGAAGATCAAGCTCTCCTAGCAAGGAAATTCAAAAGATTCATGAGACATGAGAAGAGAGTCAAAGAGAACAACAGCAACAACTGGTATCAAGAAGATGCTGTCTGCTATGGCTGTAAGAAGAAGGGACATATAAAGAAGGACTGTCCCATCAACTCATCATCGAGCAAGAAGAACAACAGGTATGAAAAAGGCAACCTGAAAAGATCAACGTCTCGGAAATATGCCAACACCAGCATATGGTATGAGAGTAAAGCTAGCGACTCAGAAGATGAACATTCAGAGGACGCTGCAAACATCTGCTTCATGGCAATCGATCAGGTACCTACTGAACCTGTAGAAACATATGATGACTTCATCTTTGAGCAATTAGGAGATGCCTTCAGTGACCTGATGCTTGACTACAGGAAACTGCGTAGTAAATATCAGACCGCTAAGAAGGTACTCAAAGAGTACAAAGGAGAAATAGGAAGACTTACCGACCTATTAGCTGAGGTTAGAGCTAATGTTAGTGAGTCTGGTGAGCTTTCCTCTATAAAGCTCTTATTACACGAGACTAAACAGTCATCCGAAGAAAAAAACAAGATTATAGACCAATTGAGAGAAGATCTTTCTAAAGAAAAGAAAAGTCTTCAATCTGCACAAATCAGAATGGAATCACTCACTTCTGATTATACTAAGTTATATGACACTTCCAAAAGGTTGGAAATTAGGTTAGGAAAATAGCCTGAGCCTGCTGCTTTCTATCCTAACACGTGTCACTTACCGAGAATTCGGAACATTCCCAAGCTAAACACTGTCAGACCAAACCATATAAAACCTTTACCCCAAAAGGTTAAGCCCAAACATGATCATAGGTATGCATTCTTCTATACTAGAAAACCCAAACCTACCAACCATGTACACCACTCAGCTTTCAACACTCGACATGCACAATATCATTATTGTGGCCTCATTGGTCATATATCATCTGCATGTAGAATGAGAAAGCTTGTAGATTTAAATATTTATGCTTGGATACCTAAAGCTAACAATTTAGGACCCTACAAGAAATGGGTACCAAAGGTTTCATCTGCAAACTGTTTTGTAGGTGGAACACCCTTCACATGCTAGAAGCAAATGGATCCTCAACAGCGGTTGCTCACGGCATATGACCGGTGACGCTACCCTATTTGCAACACTGTCGAAGAAGAAGAAGGAAGGTTATGTTTCCTTCGGTAATAATTTGAAATGGTATATTATTGGTATCGGTGATGTTGGTAAGTCTCCCTATCCCGTGATTAAAGATGTCTGTCTGGTTACCGAGTTGAAACATAATCTGCTCAGCATAAGTCATCTAGCTGATCATGGTTATGGTATCAACTTTGGCAAAGACAAATGTACTATAGTTGATAGCTCAACTGGTAGTACTATCTTTGAAGGAATCAGGGAAGACAATATATATGTTTTCTATCTGTTGGAAGAAGCTAACATTTCAGGTAGATGCTTAATGGCCAAAAGTGATGAGAGTCATCTATGGCACATGAGACTCGGTCATGCAAACATGGATACAATTTCAAGATTATCCACAAAGAAGATAGTACGCGGTTTACCAGACATAACATTCAAGAAGGATTCGGTATGCAGCCAATGTGAAAAGAACAAGGCTACCAGATCCATATTCAAGTTTGTAAACGCAGTATGTACTACTAGACCTCTACAATTGCTACACATAGATTTATTCGGTCCTAGCAGAGTTGCTAGCCTCGGAGGTAAATTATATGCATTTGTTATTGTAGATGATTTTTCTAGATACACGTGGGTATATTTCTTGACACGCAAGAATGACGCATTATCCGAATTTGTCGCCTTTTGCAAGAAAGTACAAAATGAAAAAGGTTACATGATCACTCGTATTAGAAGTGATCATGGAGGCGAATTCGAGAATGCTGATTTTGAGCAATTTTGTGACACACACGGTTTTATACACGAGTTCTCCTGCCCTAGAACTCCACAACAAAATGGAGTTGTGGAACGTAAGAACAGAACTCTAACCGAAATGGCCAGAGTGATGTTAAATCAATTTAGCCTACCCAAATACTTCTGGGCTGAAGCTGTCAATACAGCTTGCTTTGTGCTCAATAGAGTTCTAATTCGACCCAAATCGAAGAAGACTCCATTTGAGTTATGGTTTGATAGAATTCCTTCAGTTTCATACTTTAAGATATTTGGCTGTAAGTGCTTTATTCTTAATACTAAAGACAACTTAGGAAAGTTTGACGAAAAGGCCGATGAAGGTATATTTCTAGGTTATGCGGCCAAGAGCAAAGGGTACAGAGTCTTCAACAAACATACCATGATCATCGAAGAATCAATCAACGTCACTTTTGATGAAATGAACAAAATGACTCTCGATGACAGTGATGAAGATCTGCCAACATTAAGCTCAACATCAGCTGAACCTGAACCAAGCTCTGCACTAGCTGAACCCCCTAGAGGAGATCCAGGAACCAGCTACCTACAGAGTCTACCGAAGAGGTTAAAATTCACAGCTGATCATCCACAAGATTTGGTAATTGGTGACATTACCAAAGGAGTAAGTACTCGATCATCCAGTAGAGATATTGTTTCTAGTGTTGCATTTATTTCACAGCTAGAACCTAAATCTATTGATGAAGCATGTAGTGATAGTTTCTGGATAGATGCCATGCAAGAGGAATTGAACCAATTCGAACGGAATCAAGTTTGGGAACTTGTTCCCAAACCTATTGATCATCCGGTCATTGGCACCCGTTGGGTATTCCGAAACAAACTGAATGAGGATGGTTTAGTAACTCGTAACAAGGCTCGACTCGTAGCTCAAGGATACAATCAAGAAGAGGGTATCGACTACGATGAGACTTATGCCCCAGTTGCGAGATTAGAATCCATTCGTATGTTATGTGCATTTGCATGTTTTCATGATTTCAAACTTTTTCAAATGGATGTAAAAAGTGCTTTTCTAAATGGCTTTATAAAAGAAGAAGTTTTTGTAGCACAACCTCCGGGTTTCAGGGATTTCAAAAATCCTGACCATGTTTTCAAGTTGAAGAAAGCCTTATATGGTTTGAAACAAGCCCCTCGTGCTTGGTATGACCGTCTAAGCTCTTTTCTACTTGACAACGGTTTTTCAAAAGGAAAGGTTGACACTACACTATTTATTAAATCTTTTAATGGCAAGCTGCTTTTAATTCAAATCTATGTTGATGATATCATATTTGGATCCACTGATGAATCTCTTTGTCAAGAATTTTCTAAGTGTATGCAGAATGAGTTTGAGATGAGCATGATGGGAGAGCTGAAGTTCTTTCTCGGATTGTAAATCAAACAAACCGACAATGGGATGTTCATTAATCAAGCCAAGTACACAAAAGATTTGCTAAAGAAGTTCGATCTGGACAATGTCAAACCTATTGGCACTCCGATGGCAACTTCAACAAAGCTTGATTCTGACGAACAAGGCAAGCCAGTCGACATACGTAAGTATCGAGGTATGATTGGTAGTTTACTTTACTTAACTGCTAGTCGTCCAGATATCATGTTTAGTGTTTGCCTGTGTACACGTTTTCAAGCTAACCCAAAGGAATCACATCTGACCGCAGTTAAGCGTATCTTCCGATACCTTAAGAGCACTTCTTCTGTCGGCTTGTGGTATCCCAAAACTAAATCCTTTGACCTTATTGGTTATTCGGATACAGATTTTGCTGGATGCAAGGTTGATAGAAAAAGTACTAGCGGTACATGTCATTTCTTAGGCAAGGCTCTAGTCTCTTGGTTTAGTAAAAAGCAAAATTCTGTAGCCTTATCAACAACAGAGGCTGAGTATATCGCCGCAGGACGTTGTTGCGCTCAGATTTTGTGGATGAAACAAACCCTAGAAGACTTTGATTTATTTTTCACACATATTCCTATTTTCTGTAATAACACGAGCACTATTAATTTGACTAAGAATCCTGTATGTCATTCTCGTACTAAACATATCGAGATTAGACATCATTTTCTTAGAGATCATCATCAAAATGGAGATATAAACCTTGTGTACATAGATACTGAAAATCAATTAGCTGACATCTTCACTAAACCTATAGCGGAAGATCGTTTCAATTATTTACGTCGAGAATTAGGAATTTTAGACGTCGATAATATTAATTGATTTTATTTTATGATTATATATCATTATGCAAAAACTGTGTTAGAGACAAGCTAATAAAGAGTCTGTCTGTCACCACAACTACGGTTGAAGCGAAGCGGTACTTAAGAGTTCCCCGGTGAACCTCTGCCAGCTGGGACAGTACTCCTACAGCTAATCTGAGACAGTCACTGTATAATGACATTTAATTCATAAAATATTATTAATTATGTTATTTGAAGACTAAAATAACTAATCTTTGAATTAAATATTTGCAACGAGTCAATGAAAAAGAAGTAGCAAAAATCAACATGAAAGAACCCTAGGCGAATTCGGCCAGAGCTCTGACCGAATTCGGCCCGAGTTCGGTTGTAGGTATCTGTGTATATATCCAGAACCCGAGAGCTTCTTCTCTTTTATTGCTTCCAAACTAATTACAACAGCAGCAGCAGCCGACCCCGACCTCCAAACCCTAGTTCTTCACCAATCTATTGCTTCCAATCTACTTGGTGAAATCCTTCCAAATTTTGGAATCGTGCGGAGATCGTTCTTCTCTACAACATATCCAATTTTCGTGAGGTATAACTCCCTCTCTCTCCACCTTTCAAATTAGTGCTTTTTATTTCAATGGTACCTAGATTTAATCCGTCTAAGAGGAAGAAGACCACTCATAGTGAGAAAGGGTCCTCTTCGAATCCTCACACGGATTCTTTGTTTTCGCCGGTCCAAAAGAGCGACGGCGCTTTCGATGGGTTCTTCTTTCAAACCCTCGATCAAGCTTTATTATGGTACGGTGACTTTTCCATCCGATCCATATGTAGCGGCGCTCCGGTTAAATGGACGGTATTCCCTGATCATCGTCACTTATTTGAGGCATTAGGGTTACACTTACTTGTTAAACTGTGCTTCCCAATTGCTACTAATGCCATTAGATTGTTCTATTGCAATCTCGTAGTTAACACTTTTGACGTGAGCACACGTGTTGGAGGCATAGACATTGAGTTCAATGATGTCCTCCTAGCGGAGATTCTTGGTATTCCCAATGAAGGTGAACCGCTAGTTGATATCACGGAATTCGATTTCCCCGAAGGCACTACACTCACGAGTTTCAAAACGGAACTCTGTGCACCTGCCAGAGTACGTTCTGGAAAGTTCAAGGCTAACAACCTGAACTTGTTTAACTATGAATTCTATCGCATCATCTACTCTACTCTTCTTCCAAAATCCACTTCCAAGGATGATGTGACTTCGCTTAAGCAGTCCGCCATGTACCATATTCTTAAGGGGATTCCTTTTTCCACCCCTAAGACAATCATTCAGATGATGGGACGTTGTCGTGCTAGAGATCGAAATCTCTCTTACGCGATGATTCTCCCTCGTATCTTTCAGTGATTCGAGATCGATCTATCGACTTGTACTCGGGACTCTGAGCCCAAGTTACTCCAGCTTTCTCGTCGCAGCCGGACTGCTTTCTGAGGAACGAAGATCATATCGTATGGAGTCAATATTATTGTCCATGTAGCTAAACGGAAATTGAGAGAACCCGGTTTAGTCATGAGTATTCTGAGAGGGTTGACTTTAGATATGATATGGATAGTCTGTCCAGACACGTAGTGGCGTGTCTTTTGGATGGCAAATACTAGTGCAAGGTATTTCTTCTCCACCGATGTGTATCTGTGTTCGACACCCACTATTGTGTGGCTGAGGTAGTAGATTTCCTGTTCATGGATGCCTTCATTCTTTTGAGCTAATAGGGCGCCAAGAGAATGGTCCATAGAGCGGACATATAGTAAGAAGGGCTTCCCCATTATTGGAGCTACCAATACTGGAGGGCTTGTAAGATATGTCTTGATGTCGTTGAATGTGCGTTGACATTGTTCAGTCTAGACGAAAGATACGCCTTTCTTCATGAGCTGAGTGAATGGTTTACACCTTCCAAAGAGGTTCGAAATGAATCGTCTGATATAGGCTAGCCTTCCTTGTAGTCCGCGTAGCTCTTTGAGGCTTCTTGTAGGATGCATATCGAGGATGGCCTTCACTTTCTCCGGGTCCAGATGTATACCCTTTGAAGTGATGGCAAAACCAAGGAACTTGCTGCTGGAGACTCCCAGAAAAGACTTGGTTGGATTCATCTTGAGTTGGTGTGCATGCATTAGTTTGAACACCGTTCTCAAGTCTTGAAGGTGGTTTCCCTTGAGATGACTTTTAACTGCGATATCGTCTACGTAGCACTCCAGAGTTTTGCGCAAATGATCGCGAAAAATTATGTCCATGGCTTGCTGGTATGTTGCCCCTACATTCTTCAATCCGAAGTGCATCACCATATAGCAGTATACCCTCAACGGTGTTCAAAAAGATGTGTGTTTCTCGTCGTCGGGGAACATCTTGATCTGGTTGTAGCCTGAGAACCCATCTATGTAGGACATCCGCTCGAAGCCGCAAGTATTGTCGATCATTACGTCGGTGATCGGTTGAGGGAACTTGTCCTTCGGGCATGCAGAGTTCAAATCATGGTAGTCGATACAGACTCAAACTTTACCGTTCTTTTTCATGACTGGGACGATGTTGGCAACCCAATTTGGGTGTTGTTCTTCGTGAATGAATCCACTAGCGATGAGCTTCTTGACTTCATTCTCAATGGCTTCCAAGACGTCCGGTCAGAATCGTCGTTGTTGTTGCTTCACTGGCTTAGATTTGGACGAAATATTCAGTCGGTGCATGGCAACTTTAGGGTCCAAGCCTGGCATGTCTTCATAGCTTCATGTGAAGACATCGATGTATTCTCTTATAAGCTGTATAAGAGATTGGCCTTGTCAGATAGACTTTTGCTGATGAAGATTGGTTTGAAGGATGCTTCATCTCCTAGATTGACTTGGATGACTTCATCTTCGGTAGGTGGTTCACGTTGTTCGAAGCACAGCTCCCACCTAGTATCCATCTTTTGAGCCCATTGTTCAAGCTCGATTGATTGGTCATCGTCTGCAATTTGGTCAACGGAAACCATGTTGACGGACAGAGTTGTCTTGAATATGTCGCCAATGCTGGATTCTGAGTCCCAGAGAAATGAGTCAGAAGAATGAGAACAATGGTCCGCTTTATCATCTGATCTTTTAGGAGTTGTTGGAGGAGTGACATAACCCAAACCAACACCGTTTCGTTGATAGTATTTCTCGGGTTTGCCGGAAGGAGCAAAGTATCGTATTGGCAACCGTCGTCCTCGGCCGTAATTTAGCCCTTTGTCGCTTTTGATGTCATACCCCATGTTCTAGATGATATTCTTTGGCCTGCCAACTATACCGACAAAGTTGCATTTTTTCTAGAGTCATAGTCAGCTTCTGTGTTGTGCTTGGGAGAAGTAGAGTCTGGAACGAACTTTCTCTCGCCAATTATACGACCGAAGATGATTAGTTCTTCATCCTTCTTTTCGGCTGGAACGATGAAGTAGAGAATATCTTCTGGGTAAACATTTTCCCGCAGGTGAGGCATCATGACCGGCATACAGAGGTGTGGTCCTATGCCGTTCTCTAGAGCGTATATCATATCTATGTAGTAGTTTACAGATTGATAGACATCGGAGTAATTCAAAGATAAACCTTTACTAAGGAAATATACAAGTTCTTCTTCATGGATAACATCATCCAGTGAAGGTACATTATTATGAGTATTGATATACTCATTGAGAGGGTCATCATCTGGAAGAGGAGCCACAGTCTTGGCTGAGTTCACCACGTAGGGTAATTCTTCAGGATTTGGAGGACGGGCATCGGTAGGTTCCTCCCGGGGTGTCTTGCTGAGAGTGACTATCAGTGGCTTGACCTTGTCAGGGTTCTTCTTTCTCATCCAGATTGTGAGAGGCTTCGGAGTACTTTTTGAAGTAGTACATCCTTTGACTCGGATAATCAGGGGACCATCATTGGAGGATGGACTTGCTTCAGCTTCGTTGCCGTCATCCTTGGGGGGCTAAGATTGGTAAACTACCAAATCCCCATAGTAAGCTTCGATGCCCTTGTCACGACTCGCACCCTAGAGTAAGGGCACGAGAAGTGGGTACGTCCAGCCTACGCCACAGTGTCGACGGTAGAACGCTGTCCTAGGTCACAACATCTAACAATTTAATGCTAAACAGTTTATACTCCCCGAATGGGGGTGACATAGCAGAATGTAAACTCAATCACAACTAAGGAAGAAGAAGTACGATATGATATAAAACTCAAAATGAAATACAGAAGATCAGAAGAGTCTAAGTGTCTAAGATAACATCTCAGCAACATCCAGAAATACAAGCCTCAACTAATAAATATGAAAGAATATATACAATCCAGATTCCAAATGACAGTAATAGTAAAACTTAGACTAGGGAGCCTCAGTCTCTATAGCTAGTGGATCCGGCTGAAAATCCGGATCACTGGTGTCATCTAGAGCTGTCCCGTAGTAGGTATCCACACAGGCCTCCTCCTCGTCCTCTGTAATATTTTCAACAGGTCCAGCAAGGACAGGAGCGAGCACAATACATCTCAATAGATCATAGCAGGTTAGAAAATATAATCATGCAGTAAAGTAAGATACAAGAACTGAAAGAAAGTACAAAATGTAAACAGAGAGAGAACTGTAATAGAATATCTACTATAAGTAGAGAACTAACAGTGGCTAGTGAGTCAGAGTATAATATAAAACATATGAATGGCATAGGAGATTCTGATGAGACACTACGGAGGTGATCAGATGAGATACTACTTGGGTATTATTCACATGCCTACTTCTACTCCCCCGTACCCCAATCAATACACAAGGATCCAGCCAGGTTATGTTATGATTCCATGCAATGGCCCACAAGGGGTGATACATAGTAGGCCCAAAAATGGGTGATTCTAGGAATGCCCATAAATGGGTGATTCAAGGAAGACTGTGATCATGAGAGTACATGTCACAAGTGATCAATAAACCGTGAAGCATAGTGATACACCATGTAAGTGAAACGCACAGGACATGTAGTATCCGATGCTCCGTAAGGGAATAACATCTCAAGAAGGGATCCATATAGTACTAATCCATGTGACCAACGTGACAGTATCAATTAAAGTAGTTTAAAGCAGGAAAATAATTCTAAACAGGATATGAAATGATCAGACAATGTACTCGCCTGGTATCTGAGTGTCCAAGATGAAAGTACTGTTCGAGGAGTGGTGTCTGGCTCCTATTTAGAACAGCACAAGTCATAATGTCACCCTCATTTCCCGTATTTCCCGTATTTCATATTTATACTCGTATCTGGATTTTGGCATGTATTTTTATTTTTCTTAACTTGTGAAATTTTGGTGTTTCTCGTATTTCGGGTTTTGACATGGCTCGGTTTTAATTGGGATGGTTTGGTTTGGTTTGGTTTATTATGTATTGGAACACCTTAGCCTATGCTCCACCCTCAACACACCACATCCCACCCTCTTTTAAACTCCACCAACTTTTTCTCTCTCCTCATAAACCTCCATTAATTTCTTCTTCTCCTTTCTCTACACAACACTCTTCTCCATCCTCCACACAACTCTCCACACCCATAGGCAAGTGCACCTTGCCACTAAATGAGAACCCTATTTTATTTGTCCATTTGCTAGATTAGGACATGGTGATCAACATTAGAACTTGGAATTTTGTGATTTGGAGTCTCCATTGTCCTAGATCTAGGTTTTCCTATTTTCGGATTTTGTATGGGTTTGATCTGTTCCAGTTGGATTTTATGGGTTTTGATGTTTCCATGTGGAAGAGAGTTCAATTTCGCCCTGGTTGGAACTTTAGAAATCCGGATTTGGAGTTCGGATGGTCAAGTTGTGATGCTTTGAAGTTTTGGAGCCATGGGAGCTTCTTCTCAGCCATGGAGAAGAAGACCCTTTCTCCTGCGTGCATGACTTTCGTGTACGCAGCTCTCCTGCGTGCGTACTTTTACGCGTACGCAGCTCTCCTGCGTGCGTGACTTTTCGCGTACACAGCTCTCCTGCGTGCGTGACTTTTCGTGTACGCATCTCTCCTGCGTGCATGACTTTTCGCGTACGCAGCTCTCCTGCGTGCGTGTTTTTACGCATACGCAGCTCTCCTGCGTGTGTGACTTTTCGCGTACGCAGCTCTACTGCGTGCATGCCTTTTGTGCGTGCATGACTTTTCGTGTACGCAGCTCTCCTGCGTGCGTGCCTTTTGTGTGTACGCAGCTCCCCTGCGTGCGTGACTTTTGTGCATACGCAGCTCTCCTGCGTGCGTGACTTTTCGTGTACGCAGCTCTCCTGCGTGCGTGCCTTTTGTGCGTGCGTGACTTTTCGCGTACGCAGCTCTCCTACGTGCATGCCTTTTGTGCGTACGCAGCTCCCCTGCGTGCGTGGCTTTTGTGCGTACGCTGCTCCCCTGCGTGCGTGCTCTTGCGCGTACGCTGCTCCCCTGACCCTTTGCTTAACCCATTGGCTCTTGGAGTTTTGGTCTTATTTCTTTAAGCTTGGCTCTTCTATAGCCCTGTATATTGATATGTTATTAGATATTTTACGCCTTTTGTCATGAACTTGATTTTGCTTAATATGTTTGGAATGACTATTGTACATGGCATGGTATGGCAAGGAACTAGCATAACACGACAGTGACCCGTAGTGGTGCACTCCTGACATGACCAACCTGACATGATAGTGGCCCGTCGTGGCGCACTCCCGACAAGTACCCTGACATGATTTATCTTAATGTTGTTGCGACGGCTAATTAACTTGACTTGCCTTGACACCGTGGGTAGTTCTTTCTTGCTTGCTTGTTAAATCCACTTGTCCTGTCTTGCATCATGTCTAGGATGGGACTCCTGAGTACCACGATCAGGAGTACCTACCAAAATAGATTAAGGTTAATAACTAGAATAACACAGTAGTCATGAAGAGATGACACAGCTACAGGCAATCCCGTTACCTGGGCGCTCTTGGGATTTGTAGCCTGCCGTCGAGTAGGGCACATTTCTAGCACACCGTCGCGTGTTGCACCCTCTAAGTCACCTAATAGTACATTTGTCTCCCGGGCGATGTACCCACCTGAATTCAGCCCCTAATTTTTGACCTGGGTAACCTGGATGGTCTGCAGGACTTGTGGCTGTGGAACAATCTCACTGCATCTTGTTAGTAATTAGGCCTGTGATAACCCTAGTTAGTTAAAGTAGTAAGCCGTAGCGTCTGCTTAGCCGTGATTGATTGAATGAGGTATGACTAGTTTAGCCATGTCTTGATCCAGTACAAGATTGCTTCCTGCCTTGATTTCTTGCATTATTATCTTGCCGATAAATGGTAGAAAACCAAGTTCTGTCCAGACGAAGGGTTACAACCCCGGTCCTTGTTTGGTTTACGGGTTGTAACCTGGCTATCAGAATAGTTCCATGGTTATCTCGTCGTACATCACCCTGCCATGTTTTCATAAGTTTTAATTTTAATATTAGATTTTTTCTTGTGCTAATTGCTGGCTTTTGTTCTTATTTCGTGGCCCCCTTGTGGCACTTGCTCTTTCTGGGGTTAACCCAGCTGGTTTTGTGTGGCCAAATTTCGGAGCAGCTCCCGAGGATCTACCAAGCTTCCAGCCCAATGGTGGCGACTAGAAGGAACCCAAGCTACGAGTGGGTTTTCTATTTTTTTTCGCTCACTCTACTGTAAAATTATTCTTTTGAGGCGTTTAGCCGACGAGCACCTGTTAGCTCGATGCACTTTTACTTACTGTCTGCCTACGGGCTGTAAACATGATTAACAAATCCTAGGGTTGATCATGAACGACTAAACTCTTGCTAGTCCTAACATTTTGTAATAACTAGCTTCATGATCAGCTGAATATGTAATATTTGGGATGCCTTATTATTGTATATTTAATGATCATACATCTTGCGACCTTACTTACTTGCTTGTGATTGAGACATTAGGCTTGTTCATGACCATAAGAGACTGTTGGCTTGTAGTAAACCCTCAAATGTCTAGACAGCCGTGACCGTATATCGAGGTGGTTTCCATTTCAATATACGTAGCTGGCTATGTCTGCCCCTGCTCTCCAGTATTCTGGTTCTGGGGCGTGACATGGTTTAAGTGGTAGCCCATACAGGTCTTGTCAATCAAGAAATGTGAGGGTTTACCGAATGGATGTCTCAATCAGTATTCGTCTTTGATCTCCGCCCGTATTTTCAAATCCCTGAAATTCTTGCCCTGATTACATGCTTGTATCGTTGATCTGTCCTGGTCCTTCCTTATTGTTTCCCTGTGTCGTCTTCCTCGGCGGCACTGTACCTGACCTGCTGATCAGCAAGGAGGAGCACCTTCCGTGGACCAGCAGCAACCCGGAGATCAAGCCCAGCATTCCGGGGTAGCCTCCAAAGTTGTGTCTACTGGAGGAGAGTCACCAGTTCGGCCCGTCCAGCCCGCAGAGCCAGATGATGGTACCTTAGTAGGCCTTATCAGAACTTTGATAGCTTCCCAGGATCGTCGAAGCGACGCCCTGCACCAGACAGTTCAAGATGCTTTGACTAGAGGCGGTCATCCAGGGAACCAGGCGGCAAACAGTTTCAAGAGATTGAACCCTCCTTTCTTCGACGGCACCGAGGATGCGATTGCCGCGGATGCATGGCTTCAGGATACCGAGGTGATTCTGGAAGCAGCTAGGACACCCGAGAATGAGAAGGTGGCGGTGGTACGCCTGCAGTTGTTGGACTTGGCTCGTAGTTGGTGGGCGGTGCAAGCCATGGGATTAGTGGCACCCATTGCTTGGGCAGTATTTAGAGAAAGATTCCAGACGAAGTACTTTGATGTTGTGGCTCGGTACGACCTGCAGACCAGATTTACCAACTTAAAGCAAGGAGGCAGATCTGTCGACAGTTATGCATCGGAGTTTTCTAGACTCTGTAGGTTTGCCTCCACCTTGGTGGCGACCGAGTTTGATAGGGCCCAGCGGTTCTAGCAGGGACTACATTTGGAGATCTTGTTGGCGGTTGAGCAGTTCGAGCACCAGACGTTCGATGCAGTCTTGAGAGCAGCTAGGAGGCATGAGTACACCTCCCAGAGGATCGTGGATAGGACCGGAGGTAGGAAGCGGTCCCACAGTCAGATGCACCAATCATCAGCTCCAGCCCCGGCAGCTAGGGGATTGACCATTGGAACTCCGAGGCGGGCGGCCTCAGTAATGTCGGTTCAGCATTCGACCCTGACGTACCCGCAGCAGCAGAAGAAGAAGCAGACTTCCGCGATGGGATGTTCTCATTGCGGAAAGCCAGGGCATGTAGTGGCAGACTGTCGTAGGACGCAGGGATTGTGCCTGGCGTGTGGAGCAGCAGATCATAGGATAGGGGCTTGCCCGAATAGAGGTGGTTCATCAGCATCCAACCCTTCTAGCTCTTCGGTGAGAGGACCGGCCCCAGTACCAGTTCAGCAGCAGCAGTATCAGTCTTCGAGGCCCTTGCCGCCTCAGTCTCAGGCAATCCAGCAACAACACCCCCAGCAGTGTGCACAAGCCCAAGCTCAGACCCAGAATAGGCAGAGAGGTTTCCAGCAGAGGGGACCAGCAGCCAGAGGACAAGGTCAGGCCATGATGATGGCTATGGAAGAAGAAGTTGTACCAGGTGAGGTTGTGGCAGGTACTATTCTCGTCAACTCCTCTCCAGCGTCTGTATTATTTGATTCTGGTACATCGGATTCATTCATGTCTGCACGATTCGCGACACAGATAGGATTGGAGCCTGAGTCATTATCAGTAAGGCTCAATATACTTACTGGTAATGGTCTTGTGGGAGTAGATCGAGTGTTTTTCTCGTGTCGGATCGTAGTTAGCGGTAGGAAGTTCCCCGCTAGATTCATAGAGTTTCCTATGGCAGACTATGATGTAGTCCTAGGCATGGATTGGTTGAGGAACCAGTACGCTAGGATAGACTGCCATATTGGCAGAGTTGTCTTTAGTATCCCCGGCGAGCCAGAGTTTTCATTTTCTAGAGGCGCAGTGGAGCCGTCTTCCCCAGCATTGCGGATGGCAGTAGCAGCAGTACAGTTACCCCGGATAGTTGAAGAGTTTTCAGATGTCTTTCCAGAGGAGCTTCCAGGGATGCCGCCGGAACGGAAGATTGAGTTCACTATAGATTTGATTCCCGGGACAGCACCAGTATCAGAGCGAGTCTACAGGATGGCGCCTTCAGAGTTGGAGATTTTATACAAGATGATTGAAGAACTGAGGACCAAGGGATTCATCCGTGCGAGTGGATCGCCTTGGGGAGCCCCGATGCTTCTTGTGAAAAAGAAGGATGGTACGTCCAGGCTATGTGTTGATTATCGTACCTTGAATTCGGTGACAATCAAGAACAAATACCCTCTTCCGAGGATGGATGACTTGTTTGATCAGCTCAGAGGGGCTTCAGTGTTTTTGAAGATCGACTTGCGGTCGGGATACCACCAGATCAGAGTCAGAGAGCAGGACATCCCGAAGACAGCATTCAGATCGAGGTATAGACATTGGGAGTTCCTTGTTATGCCCTTTGGAGCGACCAATGCGCCGGCCGTATTCATGGACCTCATGAATCGAATTTTCATGCCTTACTTGGATCAATTTGTGACCGTGTTCCTAGATGACATCCTGGTCTACAGCAAGAGTGAAGCAGAGCATGAGCAACATCTCAGAGTCGTCCTCCAGACGCTTAGGAAGCATCAGTTGTACGCCAAGTTCAGTAAATGCGAGTTCTGGCTTGATCGTATATCATACTTGGGTCACATCATTACCCGAGGAGGAGTGGAAGTGGATCCCCAGAAGATTGTGGCTATCGAGTCATGGCCGGTACCCAGCTCAGTGGCAGAGGTTCGCAGCTTCCTTGGATTGGCCGGCTACTACCTACGGTTCGTTTTAGATTTCGCAAGGATTTCAGCGCCGATGACCCAGTTGACCCGCAAGGATGTGCCGTTTGTTTGGACAGTAGAGTGTCAGGAATCATTTGAGAAGTTGAAGCGAGGTTTGATAACGGCTCCCATTCTCACCCTTCCAGATGGGATCGGAGGATTCACAGTTTATTGCGATGCTTCATGCAGAGGATTGGGGAGTGTCTTGATGCAACATGGGAAGGTAATATCTTATGCGTCACGTCAACTACGTGATCATTAGAAGAATTACTCGACCCCCGACTTGGAATTGGCGGCGGTAGTGTTTGCCTTGAAGTTGTGGAGACACTACTTGTACGAAGATAGAGTGGAAATCTTTACTGATCATAAGAGCCTGAAGTATGTTTTCACCCAGAAGGACCTTAATATGCGGCAGAGAAGATGGCTCGAGCTACTAGTGGACTATGATGTGGATTTGCAGTATCATCCCGGAAAGGCTAACGTTGTAGCAGATGTATTGAGCAGGAGAGCCGGAGTTTATCTCCTAACGGCGCAACCAGAATTATTGGCAGATCTTCAGAAGATGGGAATTGAAGTGGTTCTTCCAACCAGCGTGGCATTGATGGCCAGCCTACAGGTTCAGTCCAGCATAGTTGAGAGAATCCGGGTGGCGCAGTCAGCAGATTCTAAGATCCAGCGACTCAGAGCAGAATGTGAAGCAGGAAGAAGGCCAGAGTTATGTATCCATGAAGACGGTACACTTCGGCACGGCACTCGTCTTTGTGTACCCAGTAGAGATATCAGACGGGAAGTCATGGCAGAAGCCTACAGTTCTCAATATTCTATTCATCCGGGTGGTACGAAGATGTACCGTGATATTCGTCAGCATTTCTGGTAGAATGGCATGAAGAGGGAGATAGCCCGGTTTGTCTCTCGGTGTTTGGTTTGCCAACAGGTTAAAGCTGAACATCAGAGGCCCGCTGGACTTCTTCAACCCTTACCGATTCCAGAATGGAAATGGGAACATATAACCATAGATTTCTTGACCGGATTGCCCAGATCTCCGGCCGGCAGAGATGCTATTTGGGTAATTGTGGACAGGCTTACCAAGGTGGCACACTTTTTCCCATTCAAAGTTGGACAGTCGACGGCGCAGTTAGCAGAGATGTATCTCAGGCAGATCGTCAGGCTTCACGGTGTGCCAGTCAGCATCACCTCGGACAGGGATTCAAGATTCACATCACACTTTTGGCGCAGCTTGCAGAAGAGTTTGGGGACTCGCCGTCAATTCAGCTCAGCATATCACCCGCAGACGGATGGTCAATCAGAACGCACAATCCAGACTCTTGAAGATATGTTGAGATCCTGTACCCTTGACTTCGGTGGTTCATGGAAGAATCATCTGCACCTGGTGGAATTCTTGTACAATAACAGTTATCAGGCCAGTATCCAGATGGCACCCTTTGAGGCTCTTTATGGCAGGAAGTGCAGATCCCCGCTAGCATGGGACGATGTCGGGGAGAGGCAGATGCTCGAACCCGAATTGATTTCCCAGATGGTTGAAGTGGTCAGGAAGGTCAGAGATTACCTCCGAGTTGCCCAGGACCGCCAGCGCCATTGGGCCGATGCTCATCGGCGTCCCTTAGAATTTGCTGTCGGCGACCATGTATTCCTTAGGATCTCGCCTAACCACGGCGTCATTCGCTTTGGCGTGCGGGGAAAGCTTAGTCCTAGGTATATAGGGCCGTTCGATATTCTAGAGCGAGTAGGAGATGTATCCTATCGTCTCGCTCTTCCGCCGTCGCTAAGTGAGGTGCATGATGTATTCCATGTGTCCCAATTATGACGGTATATTCCGAACCCGAGCCACGTCCTAGACCATTCGAAATTGGTTGTTGGTACCAACCTTTCGTATGAGGAGAGGCCCGTGTCTATATTGGACCAGAGGGAGAAGATACTCAAGAACAAGACTATTAAATTAGTCCGTGTTGCTTGGGGTCATCACTCTCTAGGTGAGTCAACGTGGGAGCGTGAGGACGACATCCGATCACGATATCCCAATCTGTTTGACTCGTGAGGTATAATGTCTTTCTTATGCCTTACGTTTTCCCTTCCTTGCTTGTATTGTATGATTGTATGATTGAACTGCTTAGTGTAGCTTGCCTGTGCTTAGTATAGCTTGTCGTGGCAATCTCTAGCTCCTTGATTAAATTCCGAGGACGGAATTCTTTTAAGGTGGGTAGATTTGTCACCCTCATTTCCCGTATTTCCCGTATTTCATATTTATACTCGTATCTGGATTTTGGCATGTATTTTTATTTTTCTTAACTTGTGGAATTTCGGTGTTTCTCGTATTTCAGGTTTTGACATGGCTCGGTTTTAATTGGGATGGTTTGGTTTGGTTTGGTTTATTATGTATTGGAACACCTTAGCCTATGCTCCACCCTCAACACACCACATCCCACCCTCTTTAAAACTCTACCAACTTTTTCTCTCTCCTCATAAACCTCCATTAATTTCTTCTTCTCCTTCCTCTACACAACACTCTTCTCCTTCCTCTACACAACTCTCCACACCCATAGGCAAGTGTACCTTGCCACTATATGAGAACCCTATTTTATTTGTCCATTTGCTAGATTAGGACATGGTGATCAACATTAGAACTTGGAATTTTGTGATTTGGAGTCTCCATTGTCCTAGATCTAGGTTTTTCCATTTTTGGATTTTGCATGGTTTTGATCTGTTCCAGTTGGATTTTATGGGTTTTGATGTTTCCATGTGGAAGAGAGTTCAATTCCACCCTGGTTGGAACTTTGGAAATCCGGATTTGGAGTTCGGATGGTCAAGTTGTGATGCTTTGAAGTTTTGGAGCCATGGGAGCTTCTTCTCAGCCATAGAGAAGAAGACCATTTCTCTTGCGTGTGTGACTTTTCGTGTACGCAGCTCTCCTGCGTGCGTGTTTTTACGCGTACGCAGCTCTCCTGCGTGCGTGACTTTTCGCGTACGCAGCTCTCCTGCGTGCGTGACTTTTCGCGTACGCAGCTCTCCTGCGTGCATGTTTTTACGCGTACGCAGCTCTCCTGCGTGCGTGACTTTTCACGTACGCAGCTCTCCTGCGTGCGTGCCTTTTGTGCGTGCGTGACTTTTCGCGTACGCAGCTCTCCTGCGTGCGTGCCTTTTGTGCGTACGCAGCTCCCCTGCGTGCGTGACTTTTGTGCGTACGCAGCTCTCCTGCGTGCGTGACTTTTTGCGTACGCAGCTCTCCTACGTGCGTGCCTTTTGTGCGTGCGTGACTTTTCGCGTACGCAGCTCTCCTGCGTGCGTGCCTTTTGTGCGTACGCAGCTCCCCTGCGTGCGTGACTTTTGTGCGTACGCTGCTCCCCTGCGTGCGTGCTCTTGCGCGTACGCTGCTCCCCTGACCCCTTGCTTAACCCATTGGCTCTTGGAGTTTTGGTCTTATTTCTTTAAGCTTGGCTCTTCTATAGCCCTGTATATTGATATTTTATTAGATATTTTACGCCTTTTGTCATGAACTTGATTTTACTTAATATGTTTGGAATGACTATTGTACATGGCATGGTATGGCAAGGAACTAGCATAACACGACAGTGACCCGTAGTGGTGCACTCCTGACATGACCAACCTGACATGATAGTGGCCCGTCGTGGCGTACTCCCGACAAGTACCCTGACATGATTTATCTTAATGCTATTGCGACGGCTAATTAACTTGACTTGCCTTGACACCGTGGGTAGTTCTTTCTTGCTTGCTTGTTAAATCCACTTGTCCTGTCTTGCATCATGTCTAGGATGGGACTCCTGAGTACCACGGTCAGGAGTACCTACCAAAATGGATTAAGGTTAATAACTAGAATAACACAGTAGTCATGAAGAGATGACACAGCTACAGGCAATCCCGTTACCTGGGCGCTCTTGGGATTTGTAGCCTGCCGTCGAGTAGGGCACATTTCCAGCACACCGTCGCGTGTTGCACCCTCTAAGTCACCTAAGGGTACATTTGTCTCCCGGGCGATGTACCCACCTGAATTCAACCCCTAATTTTCGACCTGGGTAACCTGGATGGTCTGCAGGGCTTGTGGCTGTGGAACAATCTCACTGCATCTTGTTAGTAATTAGGCCTGTGATAACCCTAGTTAGTTAAAGTAGTAAGCCGTAGCGTCTGCTTGGCCGTGATTGATTGAATGAGGTATGACTAGTTTAGCCATGTCTTGATCCAGTACAAGATTGCTCCCTGCCTTGATTTCTTGCATTATTATCTTGCCGATAAATGGTGGGAAACCAAGTTCTGTCCAGACGAAGGGTTACAACCCCGATCCTTGTTTGGTTTACGGGTTGTAACCTGGCTATCGGAATAGTTCCATGGTTATCTCATCGTACATCACCCTGCCATATTTTCGTAAGTTTTAATTTTAATATTAGATTTTTCTTGTGCTAATTGCTGGCTTTTGTTCTTATTTCGTGGCCCCCTTGTGGCACTTGCTCTTTCTGGGGTTGACCCAGCTGGTTTTGTGTGGCCAGATTTCGGAGCAGCTCCTGAGGATCTACCAAGCTTCCAGCCCAATGGTGGCGACTAGAAGGAACCCGGACTATGAGTGGGTTTTCTATTTTATTTCGCTCTCTCTACTGTAAAATTATTCTTTTGAGGCATTTAGCCGACGAGCACCTGTTAGCTCGATGCACTTTTACTTACTGTCTGCCTACGGGCTGTAAACATGATTAACAAATCCTAGGGTTGATCATGAACGACTAAATTCTTGCTAGTCCTAACATTTTGTAACGACTAGCTTCATGATCAGCTGAATATGTAATATTTGGGACGCCTTATTATTGTATATTTAATGATCATACATCTTGCGACCTTACTTACTTGCTTTTGATTGAGACATTAGGCTTGTTCATGACCATAAGAGACTGTTGGCTTGTAGTAAACCCTTATATGTCTAGACAGCCGTGACCGTATATCGAGGTGGTTTCCATTTCAATATACGTAGCTGGCTATGTCTGCCCCTGCTCTCCAGTATTCTGGTTCTGGGGCGTGACACATAACATGTCCAGAATGGTAATAAGATGCACTACCATACATTCTACATGAATCTAGGTCAATCTTGGCCAAAGTCAACTCTTGGTCAACTCTAGAAGTCAAACTAGGTCAACTATGGTCAAACTAGGTCTAACAAGTCTAAATTAGGTCAAACAAGTTATTCTAGGTCTAAACAAGTCTAGGTTATGTTAAACTAGGTTTAACAATCATTCTAAGTCCTAACAAGTCTATATTAGTCTATACATTACTATACTAGACTATACTAACATCACACATTGCATCCATAGGCTATAGTCCTAGGCTTAATACACACACATTAGGAATACCATAATATATCTATATACCTATACTTATACATCACATTATAGGTATATATATATATATATATATATATATATATATATATATATATATATATATATATATATATATATATACACTCATGGATACATACATACACATACATATATTACATATATAGATATACATATATTACATATATACATGCATTCCATAGGGTTGAAGGGTTTGTGTGTGTGTGTGTGTGTGTGTGTGTGTGTGTGTGTGTGTGTGTGTGTGTGTGTGTGTGTGTGTGTGTGAGAGAGAGGAGTCAATGTGTATGTTAAACACTTGTGTGTGTTAGGAGATTTGTGTCTGTGTGATTCAGTTCTGTGTGTGAAGGGTGATAGGAATTCAGTGATGTGTTCAGGATTTTGTGTGTAGGTGTGACTGGAAATCAGTGACAGTCAAAGGGAGAGTGTGTGAGTGACTGTGTGGATAATGTGGGGAAAATCAGGAAATAGGTTTCAGTTTAAAAGAAGGGAAGGGAACCAATTCTCAGATTTGGTGAGAACTATTTGATAGTTCACCTATAGCAGTTTCGAATTAGTCATGGCTAATCGTTCAAATTAGCTTTAAAGGAAATGAATCATGTCAATTCTAATATACAAATTTACATAGGAAAACTAGTATTGAAATCAACATTCAAATTTTAGTTAAGAAGAGGAAATCGAAATAAAAAACAGGTATTTAAAAAAAAGAAATCAATTCTCAGGTTTATTCATTTCTCAGTTATGATCAAGCCATGACCATTACACTCAACATGAACTAACCTAGAATCTAACATGTTAGTTTAATCATTCAAAATTCAGTTGGAAAACTAGGATCAAATGACAGAACCAAATCAGTGCATAGAGAGTATCAGTCCACATTTTGCCCAATCCAGTGTTCAAATTCCAATACTCTTGACCACAACTAAACTAACTTGAAAGTCAACTCAACAGGGACTAATATACATGCATATGAGTATACATGGCAATAAACATTCAAGATTAACTGTGACAGGAATTAAAAGTTTGAAATGGAGGACAGTACATATGGTATCAGTCATTCATGTAAACTTATGCAAGTCCCAATTGAATTAATCAATATATATATACAAAAACTATATCAGTCGTGTACAGTGGTGTCAGGTACGTGTGTGTGCACGTGGAGGGTGTCTACGTGTCCTAGAACTGGACACAAAGTGTCAAGAATCCAATTCCAGAAAGTACCAGGAACTTCCAGAACACAGCCTCGTGCGGCCAGTCCCCAAACGATAGGACACGACACGAAGTATCTGACACCTCGTGCACTTGGACACGGATAGCCCAACTATAGGGCTACCAGGTGGATACAACACGATGTGTCCTAGTTGTGTCAGCACGCAATACGAAAGCCATGTTAGTTGAGAAAAACCTGTGTGCACAGTTGTGTATAATATCAGTACGGGAGCAATTACTCCTCCGACACGACACAAGACGACACGAGGCTCAAGGGGCGTGATGTCAGTCACTGCCCCTTGGTCTGTGCCAAGTGGCAGGCCGCCACGTGGCGTGTCGTGTCCACAGTGATACTCGGGTAGCAGGGCACTGCTACCATATCTGCGTGCGTGTGTGAGTGTCCGTTTTGGACACGAAGGACACCAAATCTTTGACTCAGTCCTCTAGAAATCAATAAGCCTCATAAAAACAATAATTTCTATTCAAACACTTTTCTAAAAACAGATCGAAATTCCCTTTGGGGCATTTTAACAAACACCTTCATGTAAGGACTGATACGTGTCCATTTAGGACACGAAATGGACACAAAATGTCACGAATTTCTAGGGTTAGCTAGGGGACACCGAGATCTAGGCTAATATGCAATAATAACAGCAATTTCAATGAGTTTGAAGGAATTACCTATAGGTGTCAAAAACCAAAGAAAGCTCCAAAGAGTGGGTGTCTCCTTGCTTCCCAAACTTCACCAAATTGCTAACAAACTGAAAATAAATTATACACACAGCAAGAATACCTAAATTAGAACATATTGCAATTTGTTTGAGGAAAAAAGGAATTAAATTGGATTTTCTATGTATTTCTAAAGATGGAGCATACCTCTCTTTCCAAATGTGAACTTTCTAAAGCAGGCTAACCTAATGGAAGAGAGTACTTATAGAGTGGGATTCCCAATGTGGGTTGGCTGACCAAGTAAGGAAATTAGGGTTAGGGTTCCTTGGTATGGGCTATGGACTTGGGCCAAATTAGTTAAACATGACTTGTAAAGTCATAAGCCATGGGTTAATTCCTAAGTCACAACCATGCACCTATTCTAACTTGAATCTAAAAGATCAAACATGGGTTAAATTAAGTTAGTCTAGGGTCACATGACCTAATCAAGTCATCACCACTAGGTTAGCATCTAGGTGAGTCTCAAAAGTCAACACTAGTCAAAGTCTAGAATAGCCCCTAATTAAATTATACCAAAAATCATATAAATTCTAATAAATCTCAATAATTCACAATAATTCCAAATAAATCCCAAAAATTCAAAAATGACCAAAATACCCCCATACTAGAAATGTGGTAGTGACAAATCTATCCTCCTTAAAAGAATTTTGTCCTCAAAATTGAAAGGCGAAATGCAACTGATGAGAAGGATAGAAAGTATACCTCACGGTCCAAAAAGATATGGGTATCGCTCGCGCATCTCATCCTCCCGCTCCCAGGTAGACTCTCCTGGAGAATGATACCTCCATGCGACGCGTACCAAGGGTATCACCTGGTTCCTCAGTACCTTCTCTCATCGATCCAGAATCTCCACTGGCTGCTATGGATAGCTGAAAGAATGCCCAACCTCAATCTCCGAATGGTCGAGCACATGGCTAGGATCAGCCACGTACCGTCTCAACTGTGATACATAGAATACGTTGTGGACCCCCACTAGTGCAGGTGGAAAGTCTAGCCTGTATGCCACGTCACCGACTCTCCCGCTGATAACGAAAGGGCCGATGAAGCGCGGGCTAAGCTTCCTGCCTCCACCAAAATGTATCGTACCACGAGATGGAGATATCCTCAAGAAAACCTGGTCTCCAACCTAATCACAAGCAAGGTCTCAAATTAACTATGATAAACAAACATGATCAATAAAACACAAACAAACAACCCTAATCTAATCCTACTCTAATCTGTACCTCAAACTCCAAGGGCCTCTAGTAGCTATCGGCCCAGTGCCGATGTCTGTCCTGTGCCATGCGAAGTCTGTCCCGGATGAGCTTCACCTTCTCGGCTGCATCAACAACCATCTCTGGTCCCAATAAAGCTCGCTCACCAACATCATCCCAAGATAAGGGTGTACGACACCTACGCCCGTACATAGCCTCGAAAGGTGACATCTCAATGCTGGCCTGAAAACTGTTGTTGTAAGCAAACTCCACCAAATGTAGATGATCCTCCCAGAAACCTCCAAAGTCCAAGACGCATGTCCGCAGCATATCCTCAAGTGTCTGAATAGTCCTCTCTGACTGTCCGTCCGTCTGGGGGTGGTATGCGGTACTAAACTTGAGCTGATTGCCCAAACTAGTCTGCAAACTCCTCCAGAAATAGGAAGTAAAGCGACTATCCCGATCTGAGACGATGCTGACCGAAAACCCATGAATTCTGACTATCTGTCGTATATACATCTCCGCATGCCTATCTGTAGATGTACCCACCTTGAATGGCAAGAAGTGGGCCGATTTGGTCAACCTGTCAACGATGACCCAAATCGCGTCTTTTCCTCCTGGTGTATGCGGCAATCCAGATCCGAAATCCATAGTAATATGCTCCCACTTCCACTCGAGAATGGGCAGCGGCTACAATAATCCATCGGACCTCTGCCTCTCTGCTTTGATCTGCTGACAGACCAAGCACCTAGCTACGAAGCGAGCCACCTCCCGCTTCATTCCGTACCACCAAACATGCTCTCTCAGATCTCGGTACATCTTGTTGGCACCAGGGTGTTTAGATTACTGAGATATGTGGGCCTCCTGCATAACCTGCTCCCTGAGCTCTCCGCTGGGCACACATAACCTAGAACCGTGCCTCAAGGCACCATCCTCTGCAAGAGAAAACTCGCCATCCACCAGCCCTACTCGAACCTGCTCTCGGAGACACCGCAGAGCAACGTCCTCAAACTGTGCCGACTTGATCCTCTCCACCAAGTCTGACTAAATCTGCAGGCCCCATAACTGCATCTGCACTCCGGGCACGATCACCTCAATCCCAAGGCTCTCCAAGTCTGTAAGCAAGTGCCGATTCATAGTCAAACACATGGCTGTCGGATACCTACTCAAGGCATCGGCAACTACGTTGGCCTTCCCTGGGTGATACTGAAGTGATATGTCGAAGTCTTTCATCAGCTCCAGCCATCTGTGCTGCCTCATGTTCAGCTCCTTCTGAGTGAACACATACTTTAAGCTTTGTGATCTGTAAAAATCTCCACCCTCTCTCCATACAGATAGTGCTTCCACAACTTCAGAGAAAATATCACTGCTGCCAGCTCCAGGTCATGGGTAGGGTAGTTCTTCTCATGGGGACATAATTGCCTGGAAGCATAGGCAATCACCTTTCCATGCTGCTGCAAGACACAACCCAGCCCCTTCCCTGAAGCGTCACTATAAATAGTGAATCCCTCTGATCCTGAAGGCAATGTCAGAATCGGAGCTATCATAAGTTGCTTCTTCAACTCATCAAAAGCGGCCTGACACTCCTCTGACCAAACATACTCAGCATCCTTCCGGGTCAACCGAGTCAATGGCTCTGCAACCCGGGAGAAATCGTGCCAGCCCCAGGAAGCTCCTGATCTCTGCCACTGAAGTCGACGCTGCCCATGCCTCAACTGCTACGATCTTCTTGGGGTCAACTGAGATCCCGTCTCCAGTCACCATATGCCCCAAAAAGTTAACACGGTCCAAGAAGAACTCACACTTGGAGAGTTTTCCATAAAGCTGCTCCTTCCTGAGAGTCTCCATCACTATCCTCAAGTGCTCCTCGTGCTCCTCCTCAGTCTTGGAATATACCAAGATGTCGTCAATGAATACCACCACAAACTGATCCAGGTACTGGTGGAACACCTTGTTCATTAGGTTCATAAACACTGCTGGTGCATTGGTTAGCCCAAATGGCATAACCAAAAACTCAAACTACCCGTACCGCGTCCTGAAAGTGGTCTTGGGAATATCCTCCGTCTTCACCTTCACCTGGTGATAACCTGACCTCAAATCAATCTTGGAGAACACCCGAGCTCCGCTGAACTGATCAAAGAGATCATTGATCCGCGGTAGTGGGTATCTGTTCTTGATCGTCAGGTTGTTGAGTGTCCTGTAGTCAATACACATCCGTACTGACCCATCCTTCTTCGGCACAAACAATACTGGTGCATCCCATGGCGACGAACTCGAACGGATGAAGTCCTTGTCCTGCAGCTCATCCACCTGCTTCTTCAGCTCCACCAACTCACTGTTGTTCACTCGATAGACGTGCTGAGAGATGGGTTCCGCTCCTGGAACCAAGTCTATCGAGAACTCAATGTCTCGTCTGGTGGCAATCCAGGCAACTCCTCTAGAAAAACATCCATATACTCTACTATCAAGGGGTGTAGAATCGTCTGCTCCTCAACCGAGACTCCGCAGAAAACTCCGCTGCTCTGCTCCGTCTGACGTCTGGAGTAATCGAACTCTGGCTCCCCCGGCACTCTGAAGAGAACTCTACCCCCTCTGCAATCAATGCTGGTGTGGTACCTGCTCAACCAATCCATACCGAGTACTATATCGTAGTTCGGCAATGGCATTACGAGCAGGCTCACCTCCAACTCACGGCCTTCCAAAACAATACCCCGACCCTTACAAACATCACTCACGAGGATAATGCCACCCCCGGTCGTGATTTTGTAAGTCCTAGGCAACGATTCAGCTATGATACCGTGTCTAATCGCAACTGATATGAAACTATGCGAAGCACCAGAATCGAATAATGCAAAAGCTGGTCTAGAGTCGAGAAGAACCGAACCTGCGATCAGCTCTCCTATCACCTCTGCATCCTCGGCCGCCATGGCGAAAGCTCCCCCCTGCTGGCCTCCCTTGGCCTGCTGCTGGAGCTGGACGAACCACTGCTGTTGTGTCGGCAGGGCTGGTCTCCTCTACTGGCCTGCTGGAGCTCTGGCTCCTCCTCCCTGAGCTGCTCGTGCTACGAGACACTCCCTCATCTGGTGTTCTGCTGAACCACTTACCAGGCACTTGCCCAGTCTCTTCCTACACTCGTTCCACCCGTGCCCTGGCTTCTTGCAATAAGCACAGGTGGTGGCCTACTGCCTCGGTGCCTGCTGTTGCACCCTCTGCTGCTGATGTTGCACTGGTTGATGCCTCGGCTGCTGAAACTGCTGCGGCTGGAACCTCTGCTGGTGGTGGTGCTGCTACTGAAAGTGCGGCCTCTTGGTCGGTCCTCCGCTACTGCTGTCTCCCTAGAAGTCTCGCCCCCTCTTGAGCCTAAGCTCAAGATCATCCTCTGCAGCTAACGCGTCCACTAGGATCTTCTTCAAGGTAGCGCTGCGGGCATTCTTGGTGTAGGACTTGACCTCCTTTACCAAGCCCTTCCGGAACCTCCGGGCCTTCGTCGCCTTCGACAAGCCCTCTACAAATCTGCTCAGGCGGCAGAACTCTCCTGCGTACTCCTCCACAGACTGGCTCCCCTAGACTAGGGCCTCGAACTGAGTCTCGAGGGCTCCCAGCGCTGCATCCGGGAAGAACTTCTCCTTGAACAGCTTCTTGAATGCTGCCCAAGTTTGTCCGGCAGTACCAACTCTCGGGTCGGTCTGGTACCACGTACGGGCTAGATCCTGCATCATGCTGGCCGCTGCCTTAATCTGGAGCCTCGTCGGGATCTCAGCCAACCTGAATATCTCCTCCATGTGCTCGATCCACTCGTCGGCATACAAGATCCCCTCTATCCCTCGGAAGTCCCTCGGGTGCATCTTCTGAAAATCTTGGATGCCCTTCTCCCGTGGCTGGTGCGGCTGTGGGGCTGCCGCTGGCTGAGCTATAACTCTCTCCACCGTAGTCATGGCTAGATCGATGCCTCGGCTGATCTCTGTTGTCTGCCTCTGCTGCTGGGCCTACTGACCCTCCATAAACTGTCGGAAGAAAGCAAACAGCTAAACGGCGTCAACTGTCCCCGGAGGTGACTGCTACTGCTGAAGCACATCCGGAATCATTGGACTCGGCTCATGCCTCACAGGTGGAGGGGCTCCTCCGAAAGTAGCTGAAACGCCTACCCCAGCTGGCATGACTGGGGCTGCGGTACCAGGGGCTGGCTGCTGAGTATAAGAGGTGGCAGACCTCTTATCGGCGTCCCCCTGGCCCTGGCGATGTGATCTAGTCTCAACCATCCTGAAGACAGATCAAAAGAAATAATTGCTGAGAATGAGTCAAAATATCAAGGAGGACAGTTTAAATTCAAAGAAAGACAATAAGCAGCAAAATTTAGCTATACGAAATCTGATAAAGAGTTTTTTCTAATGTGATTGAGTACCTTCAAAAATTTCCTAATTCTACTGCAGGCTGCAGTGATACTCTAGTTCGAATACCACTATATTTCTAAACTAGACCTGCATAGGCCACCACTAAAAACGTGTCACGACCCGCACCCTAGAGTAAGGGCACGAGAAGTGGGTATGTCCAGCCTACGTCGCAGTATCGGCGGTAGAACGCTGTCCTAGGTCACAACATCTAACAATGTAATGCTAAACAATTTATACTCCCGAATGGGGGTGACATAGCAGAATGTAAACTCAATCACAACTAAGGAAGAAGAAGTACGATATGATATAAAACTCAAAATAAAATACAGAAGATCAGAAGAGTCTAAGATAACATCTCAGCAACATCTAAAAATACAAGCCTCAACTACTGAATATGCAAGAATATATACAATCCAGATCCTAAATGACAGTAATAGTAAAACTTAGACTAGGGAGCCTCAGTCTCTATAGCTAATGGATCCGGCTGGAAATCCGGATCACTGGTGTCATCTAGAGCTGTCCCGTAGTAGGTATCCACACAGGCCTCCTCCTCGTCCTCTGTAATATTTTCAACAGGTCCAGTCAGGACAGGAGCGAGCACAATACATCTCAACAGATCATAGCAGGTTAAAAAATATAATCATGCAGTAAAGTAAGATACAAGAACTGAAAGAAAGTATAGAATGTAAACAGAGAGAGAACTGTAATAGAATATCTACTATAAGTTGAGAACTAATAGTGGCTAGTGAATCAGAGTACAATATAAACATGTGAATGGCATAGGAGATTCTGATGAGACACTACGGAGGAGATCAGATGAGATACTACTTGGGTATTATTCACATGCCTACTTCTACTCCCCCGTACCCCAATCAATACACAAGGATCCAGCCAGGTTATGTTATGATTCCATGCAATGGCCCACAAGGGGTGATGCATGGTAGGCCAAAAAATGGGTGATTCTAGGAATGCCCATAAATGGGTGATTCAAAGAAGACTCTGTGATCATGAGAGTACATGTCACAAGTGATCAATGAACCGTGAAGCATAGTGATACACCATATAAGTGAAACGCACATAACATGTAGTATCCGATGCTCCCTGAGGGGATAACATCTCAAGAAGGGATCCATATAGTACTAATCCGTGTGACCAACGTGACAGTATCAAGTAAAGTAGTTTAAAGCAGAAAAATAATTCTAAACAGGATATAAAATGATCAGAGAATGTACTCGCCTGGTATCTGAGTGTCCAAGATGAAAGTATTGTCCGAGGAGTGGTGTCTGGCTCCTATTTAGAACAACACAAGTCATAACATGTCCAGAATGGTAATAAGAGGCACTACCATGCATTTTACATGAATCAAGGTCAATCTAGGCCAAAGTCAACTCTTGGTCAACTCTGGTCAACCCTAGAAGTCAAACTAGGTCAACTATGGTCAAACTAGGTCTAACAAGTCTAAATTAGGTCAAACAAGTTATGCTAGGTCTAAACAAGTCTAGGTTATGTTAAACTAGGTTTAACAATCATTCTAAGTCCTAACAAGTCTATATTAGTCTATACATTACTATACTAGACTATACTAACATCACACATTGCATCCATAGGCTATAGTCCTAGGCTAATACACACACATTAGGAATACCATAATATATCTATATACCTATACTTATACATCACATTATAGGTACACACACACACACACACACACACACACACACACACATATATATATATATATATATATATATATATATATATATATATATATATATATATATATATATATATATATATATATATATATATATACACACTCATGGATACATACATACACATACATATATTACATATATAGATATACATATGTTACATATATACATGCATTCCATAGGGTTGAAGGGTTTGTGTGTGTGTGTGTGTGTGAGAGAGGAGTCAATGTGTGTGTTAAACATTTGTGTGTGTTAGGAGATGTGTGTCTGTGTGATTCAGTTCTGTGTGTGAAGGGTGACAGGAATTCAGTGATGTGTTCAGGATTTTGTGTGTAGGTGTGACTGGAAATCAGTGACAGTCAAAGGGAGAGTGTGTGAGTGACTGTGTGGATAATGTAGGGAAAATCAGGAAATAGGTTTCAGTTTAAAAGAAGGGAAGGGAACCAATTCTCAGATTTGGTGAGAACTATTTGACAGTTCACCTATAGCAATTTCGAATTAGTCATGGCTAATCGTTCAAATTAGCTTTAAAGGAAATGAATCATGTCAATTCTAATATACAAATTTACATAGGAAAAGTAGTATTGAAATCAACATTCAAATTTTAGTTAAGAAGAGGAAATCGAAATAAAAAACAGGTATTTAAAAAAAAGAAATCAATTCTCAGGTTTATTCATTTCTCAGTTATGATCAGGCCATAACCATTACACTCAACATGAACTAACCTAGAATCTAACATGTTAGTTTAATCATTCAAAATTCAGTTGGAAAACTAGGATCAAATGACAGAACCAAATCAGTGCATAGAGAGTATCAGTCCACATTTTGCCCAATCCAGTGTTCGAATTCCAATACTCTTGACCACAACTAAACTAACTTGAAAATCAACTCAACAGGGACAAATATACATGCATATGATTATACATGGCAATAAACATTCAAGATTAACTGTGACAGGAATTAAAAGTTTGAAATGAAGGACAGTACATATGGTATCAGTCATTCATGTAAACTTATGCAAGTCCCAATTGAACATTAATCAATATATATATATACAAAAACTATATCAGTCGTGTACAGTGGTGTCAGGTACGTGTGTGTGCACGTGGAGGGTGTCCACGTGTCCTAGAACTGGACACAAAGTGTCAAGAATCCAATTCCAGGAAGTACCAGGAACTCCCAGAACACAGCCTCGTACGGCCAGTCCCCAAACGATAGGACACGACACGAAGTATCTGACACCTCGTGCACTTCGACACGGATAACCCAACTATAGGGCTACCAGGTGGACACAACACGACGTGTCCTAGTTGTGTCAGCACGTAATACGAAAGCCGTGTCAGTAGAGAAAAACCTGTGGGCACAGTTGTGTATAATTGTCACGACCCGTACCCGCTTTTTCGGATACAAGACATGTTCAAGCCAGCCTACGCCGCAGAGTCGCGGTAGAACGCTGTCAAGCCCGCAAGAAATAAATGCTCAAAATCACAAAATATAACATTTGCTGCTCATTCACATTTCTAAATTTATTACAACATTTACATCATTTAAAATTAAAGGAAATACAATATTTTATAATTAATAAAAATGGTACAATTGTTTTCTATTTCTAGGTTGACCTCAGCATACCCAAGCCTTCCCAATGCTAACAGTGATCACGGCTAAACCTGAAAAATGTTGGTTTCCAGTCAGGAATGGAACAAGTACACAAACCGACGGCAATGCGAAAATACAATAGAATTAGCAAGACATGAAAATGACATATGAGATATAAAAACTGGAAGATAACTGATGACATAGCACGATGGAGAAGTAAACAAGAAAAAACTAATAAAAGATATCTATCTAAGTGGTGTGAAATATCTGTTTCGACATGTGAACGGCTAGGGGGTAAATACGGCTCACTGCACGTGTCGTGTGCAGCTGCTATCATTCACGAAAGACACGGAGGATAGTTCTGGGTAGTCCACACGTCTACTAAGATATTTCCCCTCCCGACTACTACGTGTGACGAGCGTGTCAACAAGCAGCAAGATATATGTATGAACATGAAATGTATCAACTACTATGAATCGAAAAGCAATCAGAAAGTGCACTTGCCTGAGGTCCTTAGCTGGTGACACGTATATTCCCATTAAGTCCAAATTAGCCAGAGGCTAGGGACGATCTGGAAGTTTGGAATCACAAAAAAAATGAGGAAGGGTCGATTAGTCACGGCCGATGACTCATATTCGAAGAATTTAAGTAGATAAGTATTTATATCATTTTTGGAAATGTATTTATAATATTAAAACTATTTTTGTAAATTAGTATATTTAATTATTTTCAAAACTATTTATATTCTTTAAAATATATATACATTTGTTAGCAACATACCCAAAAGTACATGGAAATCTAGAAAATATTTTAGTGATAAGAACTGGTTTTTGTCAAAATATTGTTTAGAGGTATATACATACGTAAGACCCACTTTTATTTTAATATAGAACCCAACAATATCGATAGGCCAAAATTAAAACCCAAAATCCAAACTATTACCCATATAGTTAAAATAATAACAATTTATCAAGTTAAAGCGTGTAATGCCCCGCTCCGCACGGCGCATTACGCTGAAACATTGACTCGGCGAGTCGCGTTGACCCAAGGATATGTATCGGTGCAAAACGATACGAGAGTTAAGTTGTCCCGAGCAACGCATCGAGCTTTGTCGATGCGATGAGTTATGTCGACCCGAGTAATGCATCGAACTAAGTCGATGCGAAGAGTTGCCTTGCCCCGAAGGAATGTATCGAGTTGAATCGATGCGAAGCGCCGCGTTGCCCCGAAGGATGAGTGCGTTGAATCGGCTCGAAGATTCTAAGAAATCGAATCGACCAAGGCGCAAGTCCGAATCGAAGCAAGTATTGATTTTAGTTGGTTTCGTATGCAGGTTATACTTTGACGGGAAAATATTAGAGGTCGATCTTCTGCAATATTTAGTAAGGGGTCCGCGAAATCAAATTGTCGCCTTATGACGGGCTAAGACTTGGGCACGCTAAGGCAAATCGGACGTATAACTCAATGAAGCACGAAGTGCTCGAATGGCTAAGTCAGGAGAGTGGCCGTGCAACAAAGTTATGAAATCGAGTCGCATCGGCTCGGCGAAACGACGAAGGCGTATCGACTCAAGGTGGGAGGATTGACTTCTTTTTACTCCTTCATTCAAGTCAAATATATCATTGTATGCTAAAGTTAACCTATCAACGCCACAGGCGTGGCCGATCGGAGATAAATCATAGTGTGAGTCGAACACTAAGTTAGAACAATTGAAATGAAACGTGCATCAATATGTACGAGTCGCTATGGGACATTGGATATCGCTAAGGCGAGCGCCTCGGTGCGCAAGCCGTAAGAACATGGGATAACTGTAATCGGCGAGTGCCTTAGTGCACGAACCATACCGTGCCTTTGCTGCACGAGTTAGACGGCTAGAACATTGAAAGAAAATAGGCGAGCGCCCTAGCGCGCAAGCCCCGAACATTGAATGTTAAGTTATATAACACGGGAATACGGTCGAAACGTGCATACGTGCACGGGATAATAAAAGATGGCTTCGTTGCGAGAGAATACAGTTGCGGTATGAATATGGCAGAACTGTCGGATATGACATGTTGCCTCGAAAGGTGTTCGAGACCTTCGGGTCGTCCGGTTGACGAGCATTGAGTTGAGGCACGATGCCATTGAATCATCGAAACGAAGTACGAAACGAAAGAACATAGAAAGCTAAATGAAAGAAATACGAGACGATAAGTCTGAGTCTCGGACTCAAGACTATGTTTGGTTGTTTGAATTTAACAGTTGAATGATAGGGCGTTGCATGGTCGATTGGAATGGGCTCGAGATTAATGTGACAATAACTCGTGCACGAGTATCCCCCCAAACGGTTAAATGTCGGAGGTCTCCGGAACCGATTTGGCCGCGGAGGGATGATAATCTTTGTAGGCGCACATCCATAAACAAGATGGGAGAAGCCGCAAATGAAGGTATGTAGCGGGAACATTTCGGTTGTTTGGGAGGTGACCCAACCCGTGAAATGCTGGGCAGCCCAACCAAATAGAGAGAAAAGAAGGAGAGAAAAGAAAGGAACTCCTTTAGTCTATTCCGGCGCGGATACGCCAACGGCCCTCATATAGTTAAGGAACGATGGATTGAAAGTGTAGGCGCATATGCGTCCCGCATAGAGATCCTGCTTAGAGATGCACAATAACATGACAGGTAAGGATTACGGCGTATTCACCTTGCGTCGGTGCAAGGGCGAGTGCGTCGACTTGGTAAGTCGTGCCACGAATCAAACACGAGATTGCTTGTTTGTTTGCCTATTTAATTCGATAACATGATGCTATAATAACATGCTTTACGCTTTCGAAGATGCCATGAAATTGACCCTAAGGAGAATATAGCAAGATCATAAGCTAAGTTGCATGATTCAACATAAATATTAAAATATCGGTTTGGAAAGATGATCTTTGCTTCAGTACATGCGAGGATGAACATACTGATCCCCCACCAGCTTCATGCAGGGTGCAGGAAATGGATTGCTCGCGGCGAAGCGTTGCTTGAACGTATTAAGGCTTCGAATGCCGAAGCGCATTGAAGCGTGCTATCGCATTGACGCTCGGACTACGCAGCTGGATTGATGCGGCCGAGATATAGAAGGCATGATGTATGGAACGGTGAAATCCTTTGTGGGCAAGAGAGAACCTGAGTGTTGTAGCCAATCTGGCATATATTGTTAGGCTATCGAAAGCCATTGTAATCTCAGTTTCAGATATCAATAAAGAGAATTGTTTTGTATACTCTGTTTCCATTCGTTTTTAATATCGAATCAAAAGATAACCATTTGAGAACTTGTCATCTTGCCTTGCACGAGCGTAACTCCAGGCTCGTGCGGCATCACGCCCCCTGCGAGGACGATGATTCGGGTGATTCCGGGTCGGGGCGTGACAAATTGGTATCAGAGCTCTAGGCTCAATTTCCTCTGGACGCTCGCTTCATTACAATTCGAAAAGTTGCCCACCACCACTTGATATCACTCATGACTCTACTCGATGCCGCACTGGATGTTCCATACAATAAGTCTAATACAAATCATGAAATTTTGCCGCTTGTGTTTTGGAAATTTCATGATGTTTGCTAAGAATGTCGCGAAGGGTATATTGCATTGAATGCAAACGAGCCGTAAAAATGTTAGTTGCTGCAAGCGCAACAAATTGTGAAATACGATTTGAGATATTGTCGCAATGTAACATGTTGAATGAGAAATAAAATGATGCACGAAGTACAACGAGTAATGGTGATTATGCATTAAAATGAAAGTGAGAAGTGATAAGCCAATACCGAATGTGTTAAAACAGATTGTGCATTGACTTGGAAAGTCGAGAGTAATTCGTTGCACGAGGTACGGTAAATATCGGAAATGATCGTTGCACGATGTGCAACGCATATTGAAAAGTAAAAATTATTGTACGTGGTGCAATACATATCAAATAATCGTTGCACGAAGTGCAAAGGAAGTTGGAAATAAATCGTTGTACAAAGTAAAATGAAAATGTCGGAAATAAATTGTTGCACGAGATGCAACGTAAGGAAAGAATTGAAATCGTAAATCGATAGAACGAATCGTTCGGTTGCACACCAAACTTATGTTGGCAAGCGAGAACATTGACCGAATCGTGTCGAATTTTGATAGAATCAAAGTTACGGTTGTGATCAAGCACGATCACTGCGGAAATCGTAAGTCGGAAGAGAACGTTGGCCTGTACTAAGTATAACGCAAGGAAAATGGCTTGAATTCCGAGTGGTATATGCCATACCACGTAGGCGATGAATGACTCGATTTTGAGTGGTATATGGTATAGCACTTGTGCGATAAATTGCATCGACGCTTTATGAGAATTGCGGAAAGTTTGTCCGCAACGGACGGGGGAGTACCGAGACTCGATTGGAAATTTGTATGACGGTATGTTGATGCAAGTGTTCTTCGAAATTCGGTTGGGACGATAAGGCGAGACTCGTATCAATGAACGATACGTCGGACTAGAACGATAAGTCGGTCGGACGACCGAGACTAGCAAAATGATTTTGCCTTGACGCAATAATCGGATCAACGGGAAAGGAATACTCGAGCTTACAAATGAGTCGCACGACTTGCGATCTCGGTAGAAATGTTGGGCGAGACGAATCGAATCGTACGACTTACGATCTCGATAAAAATGTTAGGCGATGCAAACAATAAAAGTGAATCGTACGATGTGCGACTTCGGTAAGAAAGTTGGTTGACACGAGAAACCGTGCCTATGAAATAGTTGGTTAAGTTACGGCGACACTCATTTGAGTACGACTGAAAACACGCAAAACTTAGAGGGCGAGATCGTATAACTCGAGGGCACGATGTTGGATAATCAGTAACTCGGTTACGCGATCAAAGTATAGCGGGATACGGCGAATCGGAGAACGAGTAGATGCATATGGAAAAGTTGCGAACTTGGATGTATACGATGCGAGTTAAGTTGACGTTGAGACGGATTCAAAGTTGACCCTTACGTTATCGAAATTGATACGGCGTATCGAGATCGATACATAAGGAAACGTAAGCACGATGTGGGAATACAAAATAGAGTGTGCCTCGTGCTATGAAATTTTGTAAGTAACGATACGAGAATGAACGAACTTGGTTGATCGTAAATTTTGTGATTGATCAAAGACGAGACTATAAGTCATCGACGATTGCTCGATGCGTATAGCATCTCGTGTGTCGACTCGCGAATAAGATAGACTCGGATTCGATACGAATAGATGTTTCATAAATTGCGGAATCATCGACGGCAGTACATGACTTGACTCGGAGGATAGTTGCGCATCAGTTTGTCCGAAATTTGGGTAGTCGCATAGAATTGTCGGAACGTGATTTGGCTCCGAAATAAGATATAGCATGGTTCGTATTAAACTGTCCTTCGGTGATGATCCACAATTATCGAGCGTAGCTTCGGGGCAGCTGACCCTAGAAGACTTGATCGCCAAATCAAATTGAATGCTGCAGACCGTAAGATGACCCATGCGATATCGCATATGAGATTGCACCGATAACAAATATAACACGGTGCATGTTGACGGTAAGTCTAGGCGATCGAGAATTATTGGAACAACTTTCGATTGAGAATGATATAGGTAGATTTTGAGTATTCGTCGGATGAATGCTTGAATGGTTATGTTGGTCGACGATAGAACTTGAAATTCACCAACGGACTTGGTGATTCGGATAGACGATTGCGAGAAACGTGCTATGCACGAGAAGGAACGATAAGGGAATGACTTACGAGTCATGTCGTTAGATTCTGATTCACATTGCAATTTAGCTTGCGTGAATCAAAATTTACATTCGATGTTGCATGATGGATAAGTTGGGAATTTGGCTAGTGAATTTCCTAATCGATAGGAATCGAACGTAAGGCGTATCGTAAAGACCTTCGTGTCAAGGCGATCATTACCTTTTGTACCATCGCCTTGATGTAAACTTTTGTGTCGGATAGATTGTGGCCTTTGTGTAATGTCAATTTAAAGTTGCGTCGGAAGAAGTTAAGCATGGGGACTAGGTAAGTAACCTAGCGGACGTAGTCCCGAATGTTGACAAAGAAAATTGTATCAAGATAAGTTGCATAAGCAAGACTTCGAAAATAGTTGGGTAGCGACTTCGAACGCAAGGCATTGCGGAGACTCGTTGTGATTGGATGCGCGACGGCTTGACGCAATGCGTAGAATTGATAGTCCCGATGAAACATACGAAACGAGAAAGGTGATTATGAATCGCGTCGCGTGCAGTGACTTTATTGAATGAATCACGTATGTATTGAATATACGTATGCGATGAAATTTCGAGAACGGTTGCTAAGGATAAGTCCGATCGGGAGTACGGAGATGGCAAGCATAGGATTGAAATTTACCTGTCAGCTTTGTTCCAATTTGCTACGATTGGACTTGGTCGAAATACACATATCTTCGGGACGCCTTGAATATAGGTACGAATCCAAATCGAGTTGTATCCAAATTCAAATCGAGCTGCAGGGAGGACTTGGAAATGTTAGTGAAAAGCTTGCGAGATAGTATGAAATCGAACAACATTGGTGGGACGAGATCGTGAAACGATCTGAAAGACACTTAGTCGGAGTGTTGATTTTGGTTCGAGGACGAACCTTGTTTTGAGTGGTATATTCTGTAATGCCCCGCTCCGCACGGCGCATTACGCTGAAACGTTGACTCGGCGAGTCGCGTTGAGCCAAGGATATGTATCGGTGCAAAACGATACGAGAGTTAAGTTGTCCCGAGCAACGCATCGAGCTTTGTCGATGCGATGAGTTATGTCGACCCGAGTAATGCATCGAACTAAGTCGATGCGAAGAGTTGCCTTGCCCCGAAGGAATGCATCGAATTGAATCGATGCGAAGCGCCGCGTTGCCCCGAAGGATGAGTGCGTTGAATCGGCTTGAAGATTCTAAGAAATCGAATCGACCAAGGCGCAAGTCCGAATCGAAGCAAGTATTGATTTTAGTTGGTTTCGTATGCAGGTTATACTTTGACGGGAAAATATTAGAGGTCGATCTTTTGCAATATTTAGTAAGGGGTCCGCGAAATCAAATCGTCGCCTTGCGACGGGCTAAGACTTGGGCACGCTAAGGCAAATCGGACGTATAACTCAATGAAGCACGAAGTGCTCGAATGGCTAAGTCAGGAGAGTGGCCGTGCAACAAAGTTATAAAATCGAGCCGCATCGGCTCGGCGAAACGACGAAGGCGTATCGACTCAAGGTGGAAGGATTGACTTCTTTTTACTCCTTCATTCAAGTCAAATATATCATTGTATGCTAAAGTTAACTTATCAACGCCACGGGCGTGGCCGATCGGAGATAAATCATAGTGTGAGTCGAACACTAAGTTAGAACAATTGAAATGAAACGTTCATCAATATGCCTGAGTCGCTATGGGACATTGGATATCGCTAAGGCGAGCGCCTCGGTGCGCAAGCCGTAAGAACATGGGATAACTATAATCGGCGAGTGCCTTAGTGCACGAACCATACCGTGCCTTTGCTGCACGAGTTAGACGGCTAGAACATTGAAAGACAATAGGCGAGCGCCCTAGCGCGCAAGCCCCGAACATTGAATGCTAAGTTATATAATATGGGAATACGGTCGAAACGTGCCTACGTGCACAGAATAATAAAAGATGGCTTCATTACGAGAGAATACAGTTGCGGTATGAATGTGGCATAACTGTCGAATATGACATGTTGCCTCGAAAGGTGTTCGAGACCTTCGGGTCGTCCGGTTGACGAGCATTGAGTTGAGGCACGATGCCATTGAATCATCGAAACGAAGTACGAAACGAAAGAACATAGAAAGCTAAATGGAAGAAATACGAGACGATAAGTCTGAGTCTCGGACTCAAGACTATGTTTGGTTGTTTGACTTTAACTGTTGAATGATAGGGCGTTGCATGGTCGATTGGAATGGGCTCGAGATTAATGTGATAATAACTCGTGCACGAGTATCCCCCCAAACGGTTAAATGCCGGAGGTCCCCGGAACCGATTTGGCCGCGGAGGGATGATAATCTTTGTAGGCGCACATCCTTAAACAAGATGGAAGAAGCCGCAAATGATGGCATGTAGCGGGAACGTTTCGGTTGTTTGGGAGGTGACCCAACCCATGAAACGCCGGGCAGCCCAACCAAATAGAGAGAAAAGAAGGAGAGAAAAGAAAGGAACTCCTTTAGTCCATTCCGGCGCGGATACGCCAACGGCCCTCATATAGTTAAGGAACGATGGATTGAAAGTGCAGGCGCATATGCGTCCCGCATAGAGATCCTGCTTAGAGATGCACAATAACATGACAGGGAAGGATTACGGCGTATTCACCTTGCGTCGGTGCAAGGGCGAGTGCGTCGACTTGGTACGTCGCGCTACGAATCAAACACGAGATTGCTTGTTTGTTTGCCTATTTAATTCGATAATATGATGCTATGATAACATGCTTTACGCTTTCGAAGATGCCATGAAATTGACCCTAAGGAGAACATAGCAAGATCATAAGCTAAGTTGCATGATTCAACATAAATATTAAAATATCAGTTTGGAAAGATGATCTTTGCTTCAGTACATGCGAGGACGAACGTACTGATCCCCCACCAGCTTCATACAGGGTGCAGGGAATGGATTGCTCGCGGCGAAGCGTTGCTTGAACGTGTTAAGGCTTGGAATGCCGAAGCGCATTGAAGCGTGCTATCGCATTGACGCTCGGACTACGCAGCTGGATTGATGCGGCCGAAATATAGAAGGCATGATATATGGAACGGTAAAATCCTTTGTGGACAAGAGAGAACCTGAGTGTTGTAGCCAATCTGGCATATATTGTTAGGCTATCGAAAGCCATTGTAATCTCAGTTTCAGATATCAATAAAGAGAATTGTTTCGTATACTCTGTTTCCATTCGTTGTTAATATCGAATCAAAAGATAACTATTTGAGAACTTGTCATCTTGCCTTGCACGAGCGCAACTCCAGGCTCGTGCGGCATCACGCCCCCTGCGAGGACGATGATTCGGGTGATTCCGGGTCGGGGCGTGACAAAGCGTAATGACTTTCTAAATTAAGAATCAGTCTAATGGCCCAAGGTCCAACTAAATGTTTTTCCCAACTATATAATATGTATATACGGTTTGAAATACTTGTACATCAACATGTTCAGTAGCAAATAATATCTCATAAATATGAAATTAGTATATACTCGATATCTACTAATTAAAAGGATATTAGCAGAACTAGATGACTACCTCAATAATTCTATTACTATAGTACTGTTACAACCCTAGGAAACACAACAAGGTATACTAGTAATAAATAACTTTGACTAAGCTTACTCTCTCTTCTCGGCTGCCGTGAAAGCAACTAAACAAATATCTAGTTGATGTCTCCTTGAGACAGAGAGAGAGAGAGAGAGAGAAAAGTGTGAGTGTCTTACCGAGGAAGAGAGAAGAGACGGAGCTCTCCATTACGGTGGTAAGGCGGAGCGTGGAGACAGCAGCGTCGGGTGCGGCGGCGACTGGCCACCATCGGGGTCGAGGATGCGGTGGCTGCTCACCGGCGATCGCGTACTCGCGCGAGCACAGGAGGACCCGTGGTGCTCGCGCGGCTGATGGCGTCGCGCATCCGGAGATCGAGGCGGCAGCAGAGCTCCAACGGCTCCGGCGGATGGAAGATGCTCGCGGCAAGCGGCGGTCAGCGCTCGCGGTAAGCGGCGGTCAGCGCTCGCGGCAAGCGACGGTCAGCGCTCGCGACAAGCGGCGGTCGCTTGGCCCTCGGCGACGGGCGATGAGGTGGACGACGACAGGATCTGCTGGCGCCGAAGTCCACGCAGCGCTGCCGGAAAGTTACAGACATGGCGGTGGCATGGGCATCCAGAGCGGTGCTAGGCGGTGGAGGCTCGATTGAGGTGACCAGCGGCTAGGGTTAGGATTTTTCTTCAATTACTTCTGGACTTTTGTCGCATTGGTTTCCTGTGTCGGAATTGGGACGTATCCGATGTTGGACTCGAAAATGGATTTTGTGGTTGTATTGATTGATAACATGGACACGGACGCACGGGTCCGAACACGACTATGGGGTGCTGATTGATACTAGGGGCATTGGCTAGAAGAGGCAGGGGATCTGGTGGTCGGGTGGCGGTTGTATAGGGGCAACGTGGTGGTTCTGGAAGGGTGGCGGGATTGATGACGAGGGTGGTCGTGGCCTGGCTCGGATGGGGTGATGGCGAAGATGGTGGTGATGCCTTTGGTGGTGGTCGAGAGGGAGGCAGGTGTTCGGCGGTATTTGTGTTGAGAAATTCTCTGGGAAACAAATGGAGGAGCTCTCTATATACATGGGGTATTCCTATATAGCTTAGGTTTAAAATTTCCAATAGATAAGTTCCCCTTTAGTTTAAATTCAAATAAACATTTAAAATAAATTAATCTAATCAAAACCATTTGTAGATAACAATACCATTTTAAATTAACATCTAATATTATCAAAAGTTTAAATCATGTAAATTCAATTCCAAATCAAGTAGCATTTAAACAAAATCGATCTAATCACAATCGAAATATCATAATAATATTTAAAGTATATATTCGATATTATCAATATTTTAAATCATATACTTTTGAAATCTTAATCGAATAATTGATTACTACAATAAGTTAAAATAATACCTAATGATATTTAAAATAGCTTTTCTAAAATCAAATATTTAAACCAAATAATTTTATAAGTATATTATCATAAATATCAATTTGTAAAATAATACTTGATAATATTAAATCAAATAATTATATAATATATTTATATGATTACAAAAATATTATTTTCTAAATAATTAGACATTATTTTTGTCATCCAAAAATATATGTTATAGAAAGATGAAATTTATTTTATACCCGAAAAATATTTTAAAAATAAAAATAAAATAGATAGAGTTTTAAAAATTCGGGAAGAGGGTTTACAAATCTACCCACCTTAGGAAAAATTTCGTCCTCGAAATTTCAAAGGTCACGATTAGGTATGAAGAAGAATATAATCAAGAAATAATATGATCAATGATAACACGAGTTAGATCGTGAATATAATTGAACTTTAAAAAAAGATAACATGTGGCACGAGTGTAGTCAAGGGTCTAGTCACAATGGTCAAAATATAATTGAAACATGATTAATTATACAAGAAGGTTGTTAAGCACGATCAATTATTGGCACGGTCAATAAGTTGAAAATGTTTTGGCATGGTTATAGTCAAGACCTAGGTGTGACTATAATTCTAGTGAGGTGGAATTAACATATACTAGATGGTTACTAGGAGGGAACTAATATGATGGTAAGAGAGAGGCTATCGGACTTATCGAGAAGACTTAGAAAAGAAAGAAGAAAAATAGGATACACAGTCAAATTGAAATAAGGGTGGAATAATCATATGTCAATAAAAGATGTAGTCCCTATGGTATTCAAAAACCGTACGTATATCTAAAGTCGTTTCACCGAGAATTTATGTCTCGCCAATGTACATCTGACTGCAGTAACCCTTGGTTTCATGACTCAAATATAATATGGTATCGAATACTCTATTAGCTCTATCAATATTAACATAACAATTCAAGGACTAAATAGGACAAATCAAGACATAGTTTTTATAGTATTCAACAACCCACACATACTTGAAATTACTTCAACTTAGGGGTCATGCCTCGCCAGTACGCTGCTGGCTGCAGTGAACCCGTAGTCTCCATAATTCAAATAAATGGCGACAGTGCGCTGCTGTCTTTGCCACTGCGAGTCATCAAAAATTATTCCAACTATATCCCCAAGAATTTCAAGGAGTCTCATAAGTCATACAAGTTAATAAAATAGGAAAAGAAAGCAAGTATTTGTCCTTGAAGTGCGGTATCAATTTTGGAGTTTCAGACGATTGATCAGGGAGAAATGGCCAAAGACAAGAGAGACATAAAATGCAAGATCAAGGAAAATATGTATAAAGTACTATGTCCACCTACTATGATTGTATTCATACACAAGTATATATGTAGAGCCTAAATAAATCTCTAAAATCTCATTATAAGAGAGGGTTTTCCTATTTACAAAATATAAATCTAAATAGCAATAATACATATACTATACGTTTATGAAAATAATTCACGAGACTAAAACGGAGTACCAATATATACATCTTTATGTCTATATGGACGTCGTTGGTCGCAATACATGACTACTAGGGCTTAAGTTGGGTTCGGGTCCAGTCCGGGCTGAATTGGTATAACCAGATTTCGTAAAATCATAATATTAATAAATACTTATTAAATTCTTTATAAAGGTCGAGTCGTAACTTAGCCTGGTTTTCCTAGTTAGGATATACCTATGGCTCGACATTCTCTACCATGACAAGAATATTAGTCAAGGCACACGAACACACTATCCGTACCATAATTTCTAGTCATCTTGTACTCTAAATCTTAACCATGACTAAACCCTTCTATAATTACAATAAAGATCCAAAACCATAATTTAACTTAAATAAAAAAATCTTTTTTTTTTAGGAAGAGGGGTTACGGTCAAGAATTGGATTCCAGGAAGGCCTAAGTTGAGGGGTAAATAATCTACCCACCTTAGGTTATATCGTAGTATCAAAATGTAATAGTGTATCTATAAAAATATTCCAAGTTATCTAAATTTACTAAATTGCATGGCCTAATCCTTAACTACCCAATAATCAAATTAATAAGGGACTCCTAGTCCTAACCATTCTCCTGAAATTGACTTACTCCTAGTTGTGAATGATCATTTCCTAGTCGCGGGCTTGCAGTAGTACGACTAATGTTGTTACTACTACAAGTTCGCACAATGTGCGAAGACGGACCTGCATGGGCCACCACAAAAACTTGTCACGACCCGCACCCACTTTTTTGGATACGAGACGTGTCCAAGCTAGCCTACGCCGCAGAGTCGGCGGTAGAACGCTGTCAAGCTCGCAAGAAATAAATACTCAAAATCACAAAATATAACATTTGCTGCTCATTCACATTTCTAAATTTATTACAACATTTACATTATTTAAAATTAAAGAAAATACAAGATTTTATAATTAATGAAAGTGGTATAACTGTTTTCTATTTCTAGGTTGACCTCAGCATACCCAAGCCTTTCCAATGCTAACAGTGATCACAGCTAAACCTGAAAAATGTTGGTTTCCAGTCAGGAATGGAACAAGTACACAAACCGACGGTAATACGAAAACACAATAGAATTAACAAGACATGAAAATGACATATGAGATATAAAAACTGGAAGATAACTGATGACATAGCACGATGGAGAAGTAAACAAGGAAAAACTAATAAAAGACATCTATCTAGGTGGTGTGAAATATCAGTTTCGACATGTGAACGACTAGGGGGTAAATACGGCTCACTGCACGTGTCATGTGCAGCTGCTATCATTCACGAAAGACACGGAGGATATTTCTGGGTAGTTCACATGTCTACTAAGATATTTCCCTTCCCGACTACTCCGTGGGACGAGCGTGTCAACAAGCAGCAAGATATATGTATGAACATGAAATGTATCAACTACTATGAATCGAAAAGCAATCAGAAAGTGCACTTGCCTGAGGTCCTTAGCTGGTGACACGTATATTCCCATTAAGTCCAAATTAGCCAACGGCTAGGGACGATCTGGAAGTTTGGAATGGCAAAGAAATGAGGAAGGGTCGATTAGTCACGGCCGATGACTCATATTCGAAGAATTTAAGTAGATAAGTATTTATATCATTTTTGGAAATGTATTTATAATATTAAAACTATTTTTGTAAATTAGTATATTTAAGTATTTTCAAAACTATTTATATTCTTTAAAATATATATACATTTGTTAGCAACATACCCAAAAATACATGGAAATCTAGAAAATATTTTAGTGATAAGAACTGGTTTTTGTCAAAATATAGTTTAGAGGTATATACATACGTAAGACCCACTTTTATTTTAATATAGAACCCAACAATATCGATAGGCCAAAATTAAAACCCAAAATCCAAACTATTACCCATATAGTTAAAATAATAACAATTTATCAAGTTAAAGCCTAATGACTTTCTAAATTAAGTATCTGTCTAATGGCCCAAGGTCCAACTAAATGTTTTTCCCAAATATATAATATGTATATACGGTTTGAAATACTTGTACATTCAACATGTTCAGTAGCAAATAATATCTCATAAATATGAAATTAGTATATACTCGATATCTACTAATTAAAAGGATATTAGCAGAACTGGATGACTACCTCAATAATTCTATTACTATAGTACTGTTACAACCTTATGAAACACATAAAATTTACTATACCGTAATTAATTTTATATAAATTACTGTAAACGAAATAAGTTTGAATAAATTTGAAAAAACGAAACTTTTAGCCATCTGAGATGGCGGAAACCCAGAATAATAATAAAAAAAAGGGAAAAAAAATTTTTGCCAACCTAGTTGGCGGAATTATAGCTCCCCCCCCACCCGGTTTTGGTTGTTTTGGTTTATTTGGTTTGTTTTTTTTGTTTTGTTTGATTTGGTTTAATCTTTTGGTTTGATTTTTTCATTAGTTGGATTTAATCTATTAGTTAATTTATTATTATCTATACTAATATGGATAATAGAAAAATTATTATTTAATATAGATTTTTTTATTATCCATATTACTTAATATACATTTTAGTATACAGATTCATTTGTATATATTAATTTATATATATTTATTTGTATTAATAACAAATTAATAAATATGAAAAATATATTATCATAGATAATGATAACAAATTAATAACAAATTTAGGCTAAGATGTTATAATTTAAAATTTTTGATTCTAAATTTAAGTTTTACTAGATAAGTTTAAATTTGATCTTATAAAATTTAAAATCTTATATTATAATTATTATAATTTTAAATAAAGTATAAGTCACATAAATTTTGCCGCTTAGCTATAGATAAGCTTAAAAATCCTTTCTTATGAGTTTTAAATTAAAATGTTATATAACTTTAAATCATAAAATCTATGCTTACAAAATTTTATTTGTTATAATTTCAAAATCTATTAATCAAAATTTAAATTATTGTATCAGAATCCATCAATCAAATTATAATCAAAATTTGATTAATGGATTTTGAAATTATAATAAATGAATAAAATAAAAAATTTGTCATCACAACTTACCGCATTTCAATTTTATGATTTAAAGTTATCCAACATTTTAAACTAAAACTTATAAGAAAAGATTTTAAGCTTATCTATAAGTAAGCAAAAATTTTATGTTACTTTTACTTTATTCAAAATTATAATATAAAATTTTAAAAAATTTATGTGACTTTTACTTAACCTAAAATTGTTATTAATTTGTTATTATTATCTATACTAATATATTTATTCTTATATATTACTAATAATACAAATAAATATATATAACTTAATATATACAAATAAATATATTGACTAATATATTTAATTTGTTTACTAATTTTTTTATCTTTATCTATACTAATATATTTGTCATATTCATTATTTTTTTATTAATACAAATAAATATATATAAATTAATATATACAAATGAATCTGTATATTAATATGTATATATTTATTTGTATATTAAGTAATATGAATAATAATAAAATCTATATTAAATAATAATTTTTCTATTATCTATATTAGTATAGATAATAACAAACCAACTAATAGATTAAATCAAACTAAACCAAATTAAACCCAACCAAAACAAACCAACCAAATAAACCAAAACCCGGGAGGGGGGGGGGGAGGGGCGCTATTTTTCCGCCAACTAAGTTGGCGGAAAAATCTATTTTCTTTTTTTTATTATTATTTTGGGTTTCCGCCATCTCAGATGGCTAAAAATTTTGTTTTTTCAAATTTATTCAAACTTATTTCGTTTACACTAATTTATATAAAATTATTTTCGGTACAGTAAATTTTCTGTATGAAACACAACAAGGTATACTAGTAATAAATAACTTTGACTAAGCTTACTCTCTCTTCTCGGTTGCCGTGAAAGCAACTAAACAAATATCTAGTTGATGTCTCCTTGAGAGAGAGAGAGAGAGAGAGAGAGAGAGAAAAGAGTGTGAGCGTCTTACCGAGGAAGAGAGAAGAGACATAGCTCTCCATCCCGGTGGTCGGGCGGAGCGTGGAGGCAGCAGCATCGGGTGCGGCGGCGGCTGGCCACTATCGGGGTCGAGGATGCGGTGGCTGCTCACCGGCGATCGCGTACTCGCGCGAGTACAGGAGGACCCGTGGTGCTCGCGCGACTGATGGCGTCGCGCATCCGGAGATCGAGGCGGCAGCAGAGCTCCTACGGCTCCGGCGGATGGAAGATGCTCGCGGCAAGCGGCGGTCAGCGCTCGCGGCAAGCGGCGGTCAGCGCTCGCGGCAAGCGGCGGTCAGCGCTCGCGACAAGCGGCGGTCGCTTGGCCCTCGGCGACGGGCGATGAGGCGGACGACGACAGGATCTGCTGGCGCCGAAGTCCACGCAGCGCTGCCGGAAAGTTACAGACATGGCGGTGGCATGGGCATCCAGAGCGGTGCTAGGCGGTGGAGGCTCGATTGAGGTGACCAGCGGCTAGGGTTAGGATTTTTCTTCAATTACTTCTGGATTTTTGTCGTATTGGTTTCCTGTGTCGGAATTGGGACGTATCCGATGTTGGACTCGGAAATAGATTTTGTGGTTGTATTGATTGATAACATGGACACGGACGCACGGGTCCGGACACGACTATGGGTGCTGATTGATACTAGGGGGCATTGGCTAGAAGAGGTAGGGGATCTGGTGGTCGGGTGGCGGTTGTATAGGGGCAACGTGGTGGTTCTGGAAGGGTGGCGGGATTGATGACGAGGGTGGTCGTAGCCTGGCTCGGATGGGGTGATGGCGAAGATGGTGGTGATGCCTTTGGTGGTGGTCAAGAGGAAGGCAGGTGTTCGGCGGTATTTGTGTTGAGAAATTCTCTGGGAAACAAATGGAGGAGCTCTCTATATACAGGGGGTATTCCTATGTAGCTTAGGTTTAGAATTTCCAATAGATAAGTTCCCCTTTAGTTTAAATTCAAATAAACATTTAAAATAAATTAATCTAATCAAAACCATTTGTAGATAACAATACCAATTTAAATTAACATCTAATATTATCAAAAGTTTAAATCATGTAAATTCAATTCCAAATCAAGTAGCATTTAAACAAAATCGATCTAATCACAATCGAAATATCATAATAATATTTAAAGTATATATTCGATATTATCAATATTTTAAATCATATACTTTTGAAATCTTAATCGAATAATTGATTACTACAATAAGTTAAAATAATACCTAATGATATTTAAAATAGCTTTTCTAAAATCAAATATTTAAACCAAATAATTTTATAAGTATATTATCATAAATATCAATTTGTAAAATAATACTTGATAAAATTAAATCAAATAATTATATAATATATTTATATGATTACAAAAATATTATTTTCTAAATAATTAGACATTATTTTTGTCATCCAAAAATATATGTTATAGAAAGATGAAATTTATTTTATACCCGAAAAATATTTTAAAAATAAAAATAAAATAGATAGAGTTTTAAAAATTCGGGAAGAGGGTTTACAAATCTATCCACCTTAGGAAAAATTTCGTCCTCGAAATTTCAAAGGTCACGATTAGGTATGAAGAAGAATATAATCAAGAAATAATATGATCAATGATAACACGAGTTAGATCGTGAATATAATTGAACTTTAAAAAAAGATAACATGTGGCACGAGTGTAGTCAAGGGTCTAGTCACAATGGTCAAAATATAATTGAAACATGATTAATTATACAAGAAGGTTGTTAAGCACGATCAATTATTGGCACGGTCAATAAGTTGAAAATGTTTTGGCATGGTTATAGTCAAGACCTAGGTGTGACTATAATTCTAGTGAGGTGGAATTAACATATACTAGATGGTTACTAGGAGGGAACTAATATGATGGTAAGAGAGAGGCTATCGGACTTATCGAGAAGACTTAGAAAAGAAAGAAGAAAAATAGGATACACAGTCAAATTGAAATAAGGGTGGAATAATCATATGTCAATAAAAGATGTAGTCCCTATGGTATTCAAAAATCGTACGTATATCTAAAGTCGTTTCACCGAGAATTTATGTCTCGCCAATGTACATCTGACTGCAGTAACCCTTGGTTTCATGACTCAAATATAATATGGTATCGAATACTCTATTAGCTCTACCAATATTAACATAACAATTCAAGGACTAAATAGGACAAATCAAGACATAGTTTTTATAGTATTCGACGACCCGCACATACTTGAAATTACTTCAACTTAGGGGTCATGCCTCGCCAGTACGCTGCTGGCTGCAGTGAACCCGTAGTCTCCATAATTCAAATAAATGGCGACAGTGCGCTGCTGTCTTTGCCACTGCGAGTCATCAAAAATTATTCCAACTATATCCCCAAGAATTTCAAGGAGTCTCATAAGTCATACAAGTTAATAAAATAGGAAAAGAAAGCAAGTATTTGTCCTTGAAGTGCGGTATCAATTTTGGAGTTTCAGACGATTGATCAGGGAGAAATGGCCAAAGACAAGAGAGACATAAAATGCAAGATCAAGGAAAATATGTATAAAGTACTATGTCCACCTACTATGATTGTATTCATACACAAGTATATATGTAGAGCCTAAATAAATCCCTAAAATCTCATTATAAGAGAGGGTTTTCCTATTTACAAAATATAAATCTAAATAGCAATAATACATATACTATATACGTTTATGAAAATAATTCACGAGACTAAAACGGAGTACCAATATATACATCTTTATGTCTATATGGACGTCGTTGGTCGCAATACATGACTACTAGGGCTTAAGTTGGGTTCGGGTCCAGTCCGGGCTGAATTGGTATAACCAGATTTCGTAAAATCATAATATTAATAAATACTTATTAAATTCTTTATAGAGGTCGAGTCGTAACTTAGCCTAGTTTTCCTAGTTAGGATATACCTATGGCTCGACATTCTCTACCATGACAAGAATATTAGTCAAGGCACACGAACACACTATCCGTACCATAATTTCTAGTCATCTTGTACTCTAAATCTTAACCATGACTAAACCCTTCTATAATTACAATAAAGATCCAAAACCATAATTTAACTTAAATAAAAAAAATCTTTTTTTTTCAGGAAGAGGGGTTACGGTCAAGAATTGGATTCCAGGAAGGCCTAAGTTGAGGGGTAAATAATCTACCCACCTTAGGTTATATCGTAGTATCAAAATGTAATAGTGTATCTATAAAAATCTTCCAAGTTATCTAAATTTACTAAATTGCATGGCCTAATCCTTAACTACCCAATAATCAAATTAATAAGGGACTCCTAGTCCTAACCATTCTCCTGAAATTGACTTACTCCTAGTTGTGAATGATCATTTCCTAGTCGCAGGCTTGCAGTAGTACGACTAATGTTGTTACTACTACAAGTTCGCACAATGTGCGAAGACGGACCTGCATGGGCCACCACAAAAACTTGTCACGATCCGCACCCACTTTTTGGATACGAGACGTGTCCAAGCCAGCCTACGCCGCAGAGTCGGCGGTAGAACGCTGTCAAGCTCGCAAGAAATAAATGCTCAAAATCACAAAATATAACATTTGCTGCTCATTCACATTTCTAAATTTATTACAACATTTACATTATTTAAAATTAAAGAAAATACAAGATTTTATAATTAATGAAAGTGGTATAACTGTTTTCTATTTCTAGGTTGACCTCAGCATACCCAAGCCTTTCCAATGCTAACAGTGATCACAGCTAAACCTAAAAAATGTTGGTTTCCAGTCAGGAATGGAACAAGTACACAAACCGACGGTAATGCGAAAACACAATAGAATTAACAAGACATGAAAATGACATATGAGATATAAAAACTGGAAGATAACTGATGACATAGCACGATGGAGAAGTAAACAAGGAAAATCTAATAAAATACATCTATCTAGGTGGTGTAAAATATCAGTTTCGACATGTGAACGACTAGGGGGTAAATACGGCTCACTGCACGTGTCATGTGCAGCTGCTATCATTCACGAAAGACACGGGGGATATTTCTGGGTAGTCCACATGTCTACTAAGATATTTTCCCTTCCGACTACTCCGTGTGACGAGCGTGTCAACAAGCAGCAAGATATATGTATGAACATGAAATGTATCAACTACTATGAATCGAAAAGCAATCAGAAAGTGCACTTGCCTGAGGTCCTTAGCTGGTGACACGTATATTCCCATTAAGTCCAAATTAGCCAACGGCTAGGGACGATCTGGAAGTTTGGAATGGCAAAGAAATGAGGAAGGGTCGATTAGTCACGGCCGATGACTCATATTCGAAGAATTTAAGTAGATAAGTATTTATATCATTTTTGGAAATGTATTTATAATATTAAAACTATTTTTGTAAATTAGTATATTTAAGTATTTTCAAAACTATTTATATTCTTTAAAATATATATACATTTGTTAGCAACATACCCAAAAATACATGGAAATCTAGAAAATATTTTAGTGATAAGAAATGGTTTTTGTCAAAATATAGTTTAGAGGTATATACATACGTAAGACCCACTTTTATTTTAATATAGAACCCAACAATATCGATAGGCCAAAATTAAAACCCAAAATCCAAACTATTACCCATATAGTTAAAATAATAACAATTTATCAAGTTAAAGCCTAATGACTTTCTAAATTAAGTATCTGTCTAATGGCCCAAGGTCCAACTAAATATTTTTCCCAAATATATAATATGTATATACGGTTTGAAATACTTGTACATCAACATGTTCAGTAGCAAATAATATCTCATAAATATGAAATTAGTATATACTCGATATCTACTAATTAAAAGGATATTAGAGCATCTCCAACCCTATTGTGACTTTGGAAAAAAGTTAATGCCACATAGGAATGACAAAAATTTATTCAAAAGTTCTTCTCCAATGCAATTGTCAAGTCAATTGTGAAGCTTATGTGGCAAAAATTAAAGAAGACATTGTGAAATTGATTGTCTTGTTCTAGACAATGCACTTGACAATGTCTTCTCTTCCATGTCATCAATTATGAATAAAAAATATTAGAAAAAAGAAAGAAGATGAGTAGTTGTCTTAAAAGTTGCCTTGGAAGTTGGAAAAAATATTTTTTATTGTCTTCTCAATACTTTTGCATTGGAGAGAGTTTTTCTATCTCATTGTCTTTTGAGATATAATTTTGCCACATAAACAAGACATTGTCTTGTGGCTCATGCCACATAGGAGCCACCTAAGACTCACAACACTTAGCAAGACAATAGGGTTGGAGATGCTCTTAGCAGAACTGGATGACTACCTCAATAATTCTATTACTATAGTACTGTTACAACCTTATGAAACACAACAAGGCATACTAGTAATAAATAACTTTGACTAAGCTTACTCTCTCTTCTCGGTTGCCGTGAAAGCAACTAAACAAATATCTAGTTGATGTCTCCTTGAGAGAGAGAGAGAGAGAGAGAGAGAGAGAAAAGAGTGTGAGCGTCTTACCGAGGAAGAGAGAAGAGACATAGCTCTCCATCCCGGTGGTCGGGCGGAGCGTGGAGGCAGCAGCATCGGGTGCGGCGGCGGCTGGCCACTATCGGGGTCGAGGATGCGGTGGCTGCTCACCGGCGATCGCGTACTCGCGCGAGTACAGGAGGACCCGTGGTGCTCGCGCGACTGATGGCGTCGCGCATCCGGAGATCGAGGCGGCAGCAGAGCTCCTACGGCTCCGGCGGATGGAAGATGCTCGCGGCAAGCGGCGGTCAGCGCTCGCGGCAAGCGGCGGTCAGCGCTCGCGACAAGCGGCGGTCGCTTGGCCCTCGGCGACGGGCGATGAGGCGGACGACGACAGGATCTGCTGGCGCCGAAGTCCACGCAGCGCTGCCGGAAAGTTACAGACATGGCGGTGGCATGGGCATCCAGAGCGGTGCTAGGCGGTGGAGGCTCGATTGAGGTGACCAGCGGCTAGGGTTAGGATTTTTCTTCAATTACTTCTGGATTTTTGTCGTATTGGTTTCCTGTGTCGGAATTGGGACGTATCCGATGTTGGACTCGGAAATAGATTTTGTGGTTGTATTGATTGATAACATGGACACGGACGCACGGGTCCGGACACGACTATGGGTGCTGATTGATACTAGGGGGCATTGGCTAGAAGAGGTAGGGGATCTGGTGGTCGGGTGGCGGTTGTATAGGGGCAACGTGGTGGTTCTGGAAGGGTGGCGGGATTGATGACGAGGGTGGTCGTAGCCTGGCTCGGATGGGGTGATGGCGAAGATGGGGGTGATGCCTTTGGTGGTGGTCAAGAGGAAGGCAGGTGTTCGGCGGTATTTGTGTTGAGAAATTCTCTGGAAAACAAATGGAGGAGCTCTCTATATACAGGGGGTATTCCTATGTAGCTTAGGTTTAGAATTTCCAATAGATAAGTTCCCTTTTAGTTTAAATTCAAATAAACATTTAAAATAAATTAATCTAATCAAAACCATTTGTAGATAACAATACCAATTTAAATTAACATCTAATATTATCAAAAGTTTAAATCATGTAAATTCAATTCCAAATCAATTAGCATTTAAACAAAATTGATCTAATCACAATTGAAATATCATAATAATATTTAAAGTATATATTCGATATTATCAATATTTTAAATCATATACTTTTGAAATCTTAATCGAATAATTGATTACTATAATAAGTTAAAATAATACCTAATGATATTTAAAATAGCTTTTCTAAAATCAAATATTTAAACCAAATAATTTTATAAGTATATTATCATAAATATCAATTTGTAAAATAATACTTGATAATATTAAATCAAATAATTGTATAATATATTTATATGATTACAAAAATATTATTTTCTAAATAATTAGACATTATTTTTGTCATCCAAAAATATATGTTATAGAAAGATAATTTTTATTTTATACCCGAAAAATATTTAAAAAATAAAAATAAAATAGATAGAGTTTTAAAAATTCGGGAAGAGGGTTTACAATAATATCAGCGCGGGAGCAATTACTCCTCCAACACGACACAAGACGACACGAGGCTCAAGGGGCGTGATGTCAGTCACTGCCCCTTGGTCTGTGCCAAGTGGCAGGCCGCTACGTGGCGTGTCGTGTCCACAGTGATACTCGGGTAGCAGGGCACTACTACTATGTCTGCGTACATGTGTGCGTGTCCGTTTTGGACACGAAGGACACCAAATCTTCGACTCAGTCCTCTAGAAATCAATAAGCCTCATAAAAACAATAATTTATATTCAAAATTTTTCTAAAAACAGATCGAAATTCCCTTTGGGGCATTTCAACAAACACCTTCATGTAAGGACTGATACGTGTCCATTTAGGACACGAAATGTCATGAATTTCTAGGGTTAGCTAGGGGACACATAGATCTAGGCTAATATACAATAATAACAGCAATTTCAATGAGCTTGAAGGAATTACCTATAGGTGTCAAAAACCAAAGAAAGCTCCAAAGAGGGGGTGTCTCATTGCTTCCCAAACTTCACCAAATTGCTAACAAACTAAAAATAAATTATACACACAGCAAGAATACCTAAATTAGAACACATTGCAATTTGTTTGAGGAAAAAAAAAGGAATTAAATTGGATTTTCTATGAATTTCTAAAGATGAAGCATACCTCTCTTTCCAAATGTAAACTTTCTAAAGGAGGCTAACCTAATGGAAGAGAGTACTTATAGAGTAGGATTCCCAATGTGGGTTGGCCGGCCAAGTAAGGAAATTAGGGTTAGGGTTCCATGGTATGGGCTATGGGCTTAGGCCAAATTAGTTAATCATGACTTGTAAAGTCATAAGCCATGGGTTAATTCCTAAGTCACAACCATGCACCTATTCTAACTTGAATCTAAAAGGCCAAACATGGGTTAAATTAAGTTAGGCTAGGGTTACATGACCTAATCAAGTCATCACCATTAGGGTTAGCATCTAGGTTAGTCTCAAAAGTTAACACTAGTCAAAGTCTAGAATAGCCCCTAATTAAATTATACCAAAAATCATATAAATTCTAATAAATCTCAATAATTCACAATAATTCCAAATAAAATCCAAAAATTCAAAAATGACCAAATTACCCCCATACTAGAAATATGGTAGTGACAGCCCTTAAAAGGATAAACATCAGCAAACTCCATCTTCATGACACCGTCGCTGTTGACGTACTTGAAGCACTGGTGAAGTGTGGAAGGAACGATCATGTTTTCATGTATCCATGGACGTCCCAACAAGACGTTGTAGGATACGTTGGCATCGATCACATAGCAGGAAACCTCCATTCGGAGATTACCGATCTGGCATTTGAGATGGATCTTGCCCAGCGGATGGCTCCGACCAGCATTGAAAGCCATGATACTTGTGTTGGTTGCAGATAGCTTGTGCGGAGGGATTCCCAGAATTTGAAGCAAACTTCTAGAAATGATGCTAAGGGAAGATCCTGGATCGATGTGCATGCGATCCACCTTGATTGCCCCGATATACCCTGTATAGTACAGGGGTCTATCATGAAGATTATTTTTGAGTAGCATGTCCTCCTGTGAAAAGGTGATATTGGGCACCACTTCCATAGTACTGTGGCAGTGGGGACAGAAGACAGGATCTTCAGTGGGGGCTTTGACTTCAGCGATGTAAGAGTCGGCATATAGTAATGCCTCACTTAAAGCCTTCTACATTTCTTTGGAGAGTCATAATAAATCGAACAGAGATAACCTGGCAGGTGTATTGGCTAGCTGAGCCAGTATATCAAATTTGTAGGGCCGATCCATGCCTTCGGGAGCTGGCGCCTTCGGGGACTTATCAAATCGCGTCTCCTTCTGCTTGGATTTGTCCGTAGTTGGAGGCTTGGACGGGCCGACTTCTGAGCTTGTGGGGGCAGCAGGAGGTTGAGAGGTTATTGCTTCTTCTTGTGTGGGGTCGTATGTCCGAAGATAAGTCTTTCCCGGTCACATCTCGCCAGATAGAACCTCGTAGATGTGAGAGAATACCATATGGCATGACTTGTACTTCTTGCCCCTTTTTGCTTTGGGAGGTACCACCCCCTGTGTCACTTTATGCATAAGGTCCGGATAGACCCACTTGATATCACCACGTTCAGTCGTGAGTGGCACTAAGGTTGAGTTGCAAGCTGGTGGTAGGTTGACGACTTCCATTATTGCCTTGGAAATCGGAACCACGCCGTCTGGGACCTCTGTGGGAGGAAAGTCACCAAACTGAAGAGAGATCATGTTAGAAGATACGATATTGTCTTCAGCTTCGAGGTTGATCACTTGGCTGTCGATAAGCTGATGTATCTTCTTCTTCAGGATGATGCAGTTCTTGGTGGAGTGATGCACGTACTAATGATAAAGACAGTACTTGGGATCGTTGAGTTGGCTCGCCTCTACAGGACGTTGTAGTGGAGGCAATGTCAGCTTATTACCCTTCGTCAATGTGTGAAAGATAGTAATGACATCGTCTTCGTCAAAGGAGACGGTCTTCTTAGGCTTGTCGGAAGTGCCCTGAGAAATGGAAGCTCCTTTAGATGTGTCGACCTTCTGGACTTCTTTTCCTTTACCCCCACGAATAGGGACAGTTTGAGGATACTTGCCCTTGTCTTCGGATTTGGGTGTTTTCAACCCCAGTACTTCCAGGTTAGGAACGTCGTTCTCAGCAGCATCAACAGCCCCAATAAAAGCGGGCCATGTATCATACTTATGTATATCCAGACAAAACTTCACTGTAGGAAGGAAGTTATGTCGACAAGTATCCATAAGTTCTGAATCTGGTCTGCCGAAGGGCATCTTCAGAGCTAGCCGCCTGAAGCGTTCGATGAAGGCGATGACAGACTCAGTCCTTCTTTGCTTGGTCTCGATGAGGGTGGACATACTAACATGCATGCCACTCTCGTAAAACCTGTTGAGGAACAACCTCTCCAAGTCTTTGAATGAATTGATACATCCGTCAGGCAGACTGCCGAACCATTCGAAAGCTACCCCCTATAAGGTGCTAATAAACAACTTTGATAAGAACGGATCGTCTCTGGGTAAGTACAGAGTCTACGTATTGAAGTACGTAATATGCTGACGAGGAGAAGTCGACCCGTCAAATGAATTCAGCGTCAGTGGCTTGTAGTTAGGAGGGTAAGTAGCATTCTCCCACTCATGAGGATATGGTTGAGATATCCCAATCTTCTGAAGCTCGTCTTTGTGCGAGATGGTGTCGAGACGAGTGACCAGGAAATCAATTGCATCCTGTTGATTGAGCAGGTATTGGGAAACGGCTGCTGAACGATTGTCAGGCATCGTTGGCGAAGGTCCACCCCCAGAATTTATAAGATTTGGAGGAGGCACAACGGAATGATACTCCTTTTGTAGGGAAGGAGGGTTGTTGCTGTGAGCCGGACTAGCATGGGCCGAGATGTTTTGTTGAGGTGGAGGAACAGCCCCAACAGCTTGAACCGCCATGATACTGGTAAGCATATCAGTGATCTTAGTGAATGCTATTTCAAGACCCTCTAGCCGTTTGCTGGTCTAATCACTGGCTTCTTCAGGTCTTTCTCCGTCTGCCATGTATGTAGATAACATGCGAGGATGAACAGAGGAAACAGTACAACTGGTGCTAATACTGTCTGTCTCCGAGTGGACAAGTCCTTCATATTCCGGTAGTGGAGGTAGATGGTTGCCATCGGATTCGGAGGAATCATCATCCTCTGGCAGGCTACCCCCAGTATGGAGGTCATCCGCTTCAGATTCTGAGGAAATACTACCCCCAGCTTGGGATTCTTCGTCGTCCATACGGAGTCTCACCTTTGACTGAGTACCTATATAAACTCCTTCAGATGTGACAGCCTGCTGGCCATCTGTTGGTAGACTTCTTCTTCTTCTTCTTCTTCTCGCAGAGCTGAGAGAAAAAGTTGGGTTGGTGGTCCACCGTCTTTGATTGGGGCTTCCGTAAGAGGGACCCCATAAAGCCATGTTGGATGAAACACACAGTGGCTTTTCGTCGTTAGAGAAGTACAGCCGTCGAAATACGGACTTTCTCTGAGGCACTTTTGTTGCTTTGGAGCAACAACAGTTGATAACAATACTGGTACACGGATGTGCACTATAAATTATTATGTCCTTCCTCGCTTTACTCTTATGATTTATCATGTCACGTAAGTCAGCGGAAGGGAGTTTTACCTTACAACCCATTTTGCATGCATCGTCGAGCTTTGCATGCGGGTTCGTAAGGAGAGTAGGCGCATCCAGACTTAGTTCACGTGCAGGGGCAACCCCGACACCTAAGTTCTGTGATGTCCTTGAAGATAGCCCCATGCTATACGTGTTGGGGCATGTCTTTTTGTTGTGGGCGCATAGGCCTTGGAGAATGGCCTTGGGCGCATGCTCCCTGATAGCACGTCTGAGCCTCCTTGATGTGGGCACATAGTATGGATCCAGAGAGCCTGGGCGCATACACTTGGGCGCATGACTCTGGATGCTCAGCCTGCTGAAGACAGAAGTGTTCTGGTTGGGGCTATGCGCCCAAACATCCCTTGGGCGCATGGCTTTAGGCGCATGCTTGGTGGAGCAGGGCTATTTTTTCCCAGTTTTGCCTCCTTCATTTGTGAGCCTCGTCGAGTTTGGCCAGAGTGTCGCACACCCCTATTCTTGGCATCGTAGTATTTTCCTTTGCCAAGTCTCGGGTGTTGAACATCCTATTGTTGGTTGTACAAGAAGGGAGTCACTTGGCTAGTAGAGTCCGGAATGGTGTGAGCCTTCTCCATTTGGGGAGCTTTTGTGGCAGAGTCATGCGCCCATGTAACAGAGTCCTCCAGCTGTATATCTGCTATGACGCTAGCAGGATATGCACAACAAGCCTTCGAAAGCCAAGTCTTGCAAGACTTGTTTGGCTTCGATGATTTTGAGGGAGTAGAGCCATCCCTCGAGAGCATCTTTTCGAATGCCTGCTGATCGAACTTTACGATCAGCATCTTCTGAGTGCTCCCCACTTTGTCGGTATCGGATTGCGTCACCACCTTTTCGTCAGAGGAAAAGGTAGTCCCCAGCAGAGTCGCTATTTTTGTGGACACACACAACAAAGAAGAAAAAATGCTGTCTTTTCTTTATTTGCGCAAGGCACCACAAATCGAGTACGCCTGAGAGATCCTGCGCTGAGGATCCCCTAGTACAAAAAAAAAATTCTGAGGAATGGGAAGATGGAGATCGAGCGACAATTGCTCCTTAAATAGATGAAGAGCTCCCAAGGACACGGAAAGGTTGGACACATGGTTACGTGGAGACGGACACGACATGGGTACGGAGATGGCTATTTGTGGGGATTAAGAGTTGTGGAAAAAACAAGGTGAAGGCCTCCTTTAAATAGATGGAGAGCTCCCAATTAGATAAGAAGTACGAGTCCGAGTAGATAAATCCTCCCATTAAATTTAAATTCAAATAAACCTTTAAAATAAATTAATCTAATCATAATCTTTTAAATGATCGCAAATAATAATTTAAAATAATTCTCAATAGTATAAAATAATTTAAATTCTAATAGATAAATATTCACATAAATTTAATTTAAGTCAATAGAATTTAAATACAAATTAATCTAATCGCAATACTATAAACGATTGCAATAATGATTTAAGCTAGTATTGAACGTTATCAAACAATTTAAATCATATAGATCAAATCCAAAATTAAATAATTGATTATCATAAAATTATTTCAATATAAATTCGATATTATCAAACAATTTAAATTATATATATTAAAATCTTAATCAAATAATTAATTACTACAATAATTTAAATAATATTTAATATTATATAAATTCAAATAAATAATCATCCTAATCATTTAAATATAACGATACTATCAAAACAATTTAAAATTATATTTTTATGACTCCAAAACTTAATTTAAAAATACTTCAATAAAATCTTTTATTGTTTTCAAATGTACTTATGATTTTCAAATCCATTTTTGAAACCAATTCCAATAAAACCCAAAATAATGACCAACTTCCTTCAAAATTCCAATAATATAACTGAATAAAATATTTTTATCAAAATAAATTAGCACTTCCTAAATATTTAATTTAGAACTATTTTCGATAAAGAAGATATCATTCGTGAAGTCTCGACGAAAAATTACCTTTACACACAATAAATAATAAAAAATATAAAAATTCGGAAAGAGGAGTTACAAATCTACCCACCTTAGAAAAATTTTGTTCTCAAAATTTCAAAGGACACGATTAGATACGACTAAGAATGTAATCAAGAAATAATATGATCAATGATCAAAATGAGTTAGATCGTGAATAGAATCGAACCTTAAGAAAAGATACCACGTGGCACGATTAAAGTATAGTAAAAAATGGTCTAGTCATAATGGTCAAGGATATATTTAAAATAGGATTATCTAAACAAGAAAAAGTCGTTAGGCATGATTAACTATTATTGGAATTATATAGGCATGGTCAAGGATCAAAATTTAGTCAAAGTCTAAACATGGTTAAAATCACTTAGAACTAAGATGTAGTCACAATCAAGGTTAATCATGCAAGTCATCCAAGCATGATCAAAATTAAAAAGTTGGCACGAACATGAACATGACCAAAATAGTCATGATCATAGTGGAATAGAAATATAAACATTAACTATAATTGAGTTGAAATATAGGCAAAATTATGATTATAGACGGATAGTTTAGCCACGATTAAAGTCATTTAGGAACGGGCAAAATTTATATTTGTTTGGCACAATTAACTCGATTAACTATTTAAGCAAAATTATTTAGGCACGATTACAGAATCAAAATCTAAAAAAAAAGTGAATTGACACGATCGAAATATAATCAAAATAGTCTACTTGCGATCAAAAGGTTGTTAAGGATGATCTAAATCAAAATCGTTTTAGCACGATCAATTATGTAGGCATGATCATAGAATAATAATCTAGGTATGATTATGAATCATGTGGAAGGAATTTAAAAGTAGGTTTAAAAGATTACTAGGAAGACAAATAATGACATAAAAATAAAATATAAAAAAATGAAAGAATAAAGACTAAATCAGAATTTTAAGTGAATGAATGAAATTGCGAACCATGAAATCAATAATCATACGCCAAAAAGTACGTAGTGTCTATAATATTCGAAAATTGCATGTATATATGAAGTCAATTTACCGAGAATTTACGCATCACCAGTGTACACCTGGCTACATTAGACCCTTGGTTTCGTGACTCAACTATGATATGATATCGAATATTTTATTAACTCTATCCAATATTGACATAATAACTCAAGGATCATAGTTTTAATAATATTCGATAGCCTACGCTTACTTGAAATTACTTCACTTATGGATCATGCCACGCCAATACGCTGCTGGCTGCAGTGAACCCGCAGTCTCGATAATTTAAATAAATGGCGACAATGCGCTTCTGTCTTGCCATTGTAAGTCATGAAACTTTTATTTCAACTATATCCATAAGAATTTCAAAGGAACTTCTAGAAATTCAAACAAGTCATAGGAAAAGTGTAATTATTTATCTTTGAATGAAAACATCAAATTGTTAAACATAATATTTACCCAAAATCAAATCAGAAAGAAACAACAACAAAGCCTTTTTCCATTCATTTTTTGGGGTCTGTCCATGAATCCTTTCCTTCTGGTCTGCTCAGAAAGAAAGGATAATAGGGTTCCTATTAGTAAAACAAAAATTCTTATGTAATGTCAGCAAAACAAATGTAAAAAAATAGATTTTTCTCTCCGAGCTATATAACCAAAATCGATTTCAAAACAACAATGTAAGTATGAAATAATAATAATAATAAATTAAATAACAAGGATATACGGTACATGAGTTCTAATTAGTTCTTCAATCTTGTATGCTCCAAGCAAAACCTCATTCCCTATTCAAAACCTAGATTTAGAGTTTCATAAACCACGAACAAAGAGAATACGAAATTGACTAAGTTCATATTAAAAAATAGAAGAAGAAGAAAAAGAAGAAGAAGAAGAGGAACTTACCTAGGGCTGTGAATTCGATCAAAGAGCAAAATCCCTGCCACCTGATTTATTGGCTGGTTTAAATCGGCATTAACTCCTGTCCATTGGAGAATGCCTATAAAATGAACCGTTCCTTCTCTTTTCCATACACTGAAAATCCTAAGTGAAATATCTTTCAAAAATCTCACCTTTCTAAACCTCTTTTGTTCTTCATTCTTGCCCTCGGCAGAGCTAAGTCAAGGGTCACTATACAACAAAGAGATACCGATGGAGCGGAGATTTTACCACTAGGAGCATTCGAACAAAGTCTGCACATAGACCCGAATTACCTCTTAGGGTAGTGCTACATGCGCGACTTCCCTAGAGGCCGGTAACCTTTACTTTAATTTTTATTTTTTATTGCAGATTTCAAAAGGAGAAAAGAAAAGAATTTCTAAAAATCTAAGAGTTATTCGTACAATAATAATATTATTCTTTTGTTCTTTTACTACACGACATCATGTTCATAGAAAATAGTTTCCCTATTGTTACAAAAACTGAAATTAGATAGCAGTAGTTTTCTGGTGAATTTTGCTATTTAGTCAAAGATGTGCTCATTCTGGTGAATTTTGCTATATTAGTCAAAGATGTAGTTTTTTCGGTTGTGCCTCTCAATAATTTTTTTTAACTTTGAGACATCATGAAGCCACAACATTGGTACAAAAATTCATGCATAAACGTGAGTTTCAGCAACATTCATAGGTTATGTCTTCAATCATGGGATAGTTTAACTACCTATGGACACTCATCATATACTTGTCAAACATTTACATTTTTTTTATTATATGTTTTCTATAGATACCTCGTGGAAACTTCTTTAGTTCTTTTTTGAGACATTCTGGTTTAATTAGACCGTAAAAATTTTGTATTTTTTGGACAAGAGGTAGATTTATTCTTTCTGATAAGTTGAACAGATCCTAATATAAGGTTCATTATTCATGAAGCCATGAAGTGACTTAGGGCCATTTGTGCACGAGTATACAAATGTATGTTGTGCCTAGTACAATTTATTAGCATAATGACAAATTATTATATGCTTAATGACATTCAATTTTTATTAGAAGTATAAAAGATATTAATAAATTGGATGTCAACGTTAACAACTAGCTTAGCTGTGGTCACTCCTACACCTGAAGATTATATTTTTAATCAGATACAATGTCTCGTTCTCTCTTTCATATTGCCTCATATTTTTTCAAGCTTTCTCATTGGTCTTGTTATGACTCATCATATGTTGATAAGTAAATAGTATTGTTAGTGTCCAATTTAAATAAATATAATATGCATTTCTTGTATTATTGTATTTTCTGCTATGTACAAGTGGCCCGCTGATATATTTAAAGTCAATGGGATTTTTTATTCACGGCCTGGTATAAGATATATTTTTAAAAGTATTACGTGCTTTGTAACTTTCATTTATGGTTACATCATTCCTAATTGAAATTGAGAGCTCAATTATTTTCACACTTCATATTTGCATTTTAAGATATTAAGTGCTTTCATCAGGTGACCAATATGCCTTTTGATGTTTGGGTGAGAAATATAAATTTCTTCACGCTGTAATAACACTTTGAGTTCTTTGCAACTTTATCGTGCACATGTATCTCACCTTGTCAAATTTTGTTGTGGACGTCTCTTGCCTTGTGTTTTCTTTTTGTATATGTTATGGCTTATGTGACCCAACTTATTTGACTAGTGTAATTGAATTTTTTTTGGTTAACAAATAGGTATAAGATGACAATATCATGAGTTATTGTACATGTCATCACTTAGTGTTGTATATAAATATATTTGAACCGCTGAAGTTGTAATAATTCTACATTTTTTGAAGACTAGGTATATTATGCAATTATCATCAAAATATTATTGGAGTATATGTATAAATTTACTCTTATCCTTGTTTCTCAATAGGACATTAATTATTAGAAGTTAGTATATGTATGAGAATCAATGATTTATTTTTTCATAAGGCTAGATCATGTTAAATTGCAGTAGTTATTATTTTCTTAGGTTAGTTATTTTTGTTTATCTACTTACTCAATTAGTAAGATATTTGGTAGAAAAACTTGATCAATATCATGTTTTAATTTGGAAACATGAATGTGTACTGTAAGTGACAATTCCAATTTCTTTGGTCTAATCTATTAGCTGAATCCTATTTTTTTGTAGCTAGGGATCTCGGTTTGAAACAGAGAGTTGCACAATGATTATTAATTATTCTTTAAGCAATATTACATAATTTGAAAAAGAAGACCTTTATAATTCATCTCTCTTTGGCTATCTTTCTCTAATGGGTAATCATCAAATAAAATCTTCCATAATATAGTTCGTTGGCATAATATATATTTACTATATGCATGGATGAAATATGTGTTTTCTGTTGGAAACATATGGGCCCAAATAAAAATATGCACTACACAACACAATCATGTTGTTCCAAACTGTATTAGTAGTTAAAGAGTATGAAGTTTGACATTGTTCATTTCATAGTAAACCATCTATCAAGTCATCTTATAAGCATTGATGATTTTTTTCTTTTTCAACCCTGTTGATGTCATCTTTTTAAAAGGATCAATTGAGACGACTAACAAAATATATATTTTTGAGAAAAATAATATTAGTCATGATATTTGATCTTTATAATTCTATAGCAACTCAAGTATGTATAGTCTTTAAGCACTTCAATCCTTTGTCCATATTGTGTATATTCGTCAACTTTTGTTTCTTGAATCCTTTGGATTCTTTAAACGGGCCTAACATTTTCAATTGAGTTCTTCATTTTTTTGAACATTCAATGGTTTAAATTTAATAACCATAAATTCTCCTTTATGTCCAAATACAAACATGCAATTATGAAGTCTTATATTTGTACAACAGTATAGTCTGTTATGTTGTTGTTAGACCCACATAATCTTGGATAAGACACCTCTAATGCATTTTCAAGGAGATCAACAACTCATAATGATATCATAATGACCTCTATTTTTTTGAAGATATGATCATTAAAATTGTTTTAACTTTCTGGAAATAAACAAAATGCCAACGGTGACAGTAATACAAATTTATTGTGTACTCACTTATTCTTAACATGATCTTTGTATTGTTATCTCTCTGAGCCAGAAGTATTAGAGATTGTGACTTATTATGAAAGGCTCAAATGTGTTAAGGGTGAAGGTACGTAAAACAAAAATTGTTTACTCTATCTTTCTGATATTATTGGATGTTTAGAAAGAATAATTAAACTATTTCTAAATAATGTATAAAAAACATATCTTTTGTGTTGTTATTAATAAATCCTGATCATTTGAAAATGATTATGATATTGTACATTATTGTATTAAAGTGATGTTATATGATATTTTTTCTTAGGTCGGTTTGTATGAACCTTAGCTGACCATATTGTCACAATATTTAAATTATGTTAGTCAAGCATATAACCTGTGACATTATAATTCTTTTGATTCATTCAAACAATTTAGTCAAAAGAAAATAGTTTAGTGATATTATAAATCCCTATAAATCTAAAGTTTTAAAAAATTAAGATTATTTTGGGTACAAGTCGAAATGGTCATTCTGTCAACCGAGCGTAAATAGCTCTAAGCGACACGGTATTTAATCGTCCCCCTATGGACCTCTGCTAGTGGAAACCAGCCCCTACATCTAACCCAAGTTGATCAAAACTTGATAAACTAAAGATTTGAGAAGGTCAATTAGCAAACTCACTTAAACTATTATTCTAGACTGTTGTTTTGGTTGCAAATATGGCTAGTAAAGATAAATCTTTGGAGCTAAGGCTGAAAGTTAATGTATCTTACTTTAAGAGATGACAGAGTTAGGTGAGTTTTGGTTCACTATTCTAGGACCTATATCAGTAATTAGTGAAATCACATGAGTCTAATGTCACTAAGTCTCATTTATAAATTAGTTAAATAGTTATTATATTCTATATAGTAATAGAAAGAATATTTTAAGGATATTCTAGGCTATAAATTGTATCATGTTAGATACTCTTATGTCAGAGAATGTCATTTAAATACAAAGTGGGTAACTGACTCATATGACGTCTAATCCATTTATGGATATATTTTTTACTCCATGAGGAGTTTTCGTCTTTTAAGGTTTGTGTAATAAATCTATCATAGCTTAAGAGTATTATATCCTCTGAAATGTTATCTTCAGTCACATCTTGTATTGAAGTTGTATGGTTTAGACATTCTATACTCTATATGATCTATATATTTTATACCTGCAATTTGTTTTAAATTATGTTGAAAGCATGATCTTATGAATTCTAAGATGAACATGTACATGCAACTGTGTTTCAAGATATTAAAAGAGCCTAAAAGGCAAATATATGGTTCTTGATTGTAAAAGTTATAAAAAGAACTTTACAGATCTATTGATGAAGAGTCTGTTTACTCTTGACGAAGAGTTTGTCTAGGAGTTTAATACTACTATCATCGAGGGGGATGGGGTTAAGCCCATAAGTTAGTCACCAGCAGTGGCAACCCAACCGAATCTGACTGGAGATCCCAAAAAGTCGGTTCAATGGGTAGAAACAAGCTGGACTTAGGTGACTATTATGGAACACTGACCTTTGAGATTAAATTCTCTTAAAATAAATGCCCAAGAGGCTGTACATGTGTACATGGATACCCCATCACTATGGTGACAATGTTTTGGCATGATATGATAAGGATGAGTTTTAACTCTTAATAAGTCCAAGCATGATATGTAGTGTTGACTCCTTTCACCAACCTTGTAGACTTACCTATATGAGAGGTCGTGAAGGCCGAGACTATATGACAGAGCAATCCTAGGTACAATTCTCATGAACGTGGAAAAGTGCGCATGGCCAATCAAACACGTCACCCGATAGACCCAAGTACCTCTAGCGTACTATGTGTGCTATTTTCTGAATCTACTTCAAGAAGACTGATTCAAGGCGTAGTCCATCAAGCTCTTTTTCAAACAAAGACAGTAGTCACTATGTGAGATTGAAGGATGTAGTCCATCTCATCTATGCATAGTATATAACTACCCAAAAATTCTCTTATTTTATTTTCTTTCCTTCTATTTCTTTGGAACTTGACTTTTGGAGGGGGGATTGTTGGTTGTGTATAGAAAAAACTCAACTTCCAAGTAGTTTATAGTCATACATCGGCTAAACGGTAGGACTAAGTGTGTATATATTGTCTTATTCCATTCTGCATCATTAAAGTATTATGTGGGAGCCCTATGGGGCCATACGCCGCCGTCGCCGTCGCCTGGCCCGGCCCTGTTCGGCTCGGTTTGGTTCGACACTCGTAACAGATACAGGTTTGTGTCCACATCTGCTGGCTCCGAATGCCGATTCGATTTTCTCTTCGGGTTTAGAATTTTTTTTAACGTTTGGATATATTAACTTCTGTCCAGGTTCAATAAATCATATGTTACATTTGTTTTATTTTTGTAACATTTATAACATGTATTTTTATTGTGCTTTATTGGATGGTTTAAATCGGTAGTAACTCCTGTCTATTGGAGAATGCCTATAAAATGAACCATTCCTTCTCATTTCTATACATTAAAAATCCTAAGTGAAATCTCTCTAAAAAAACTCATCTTTTCGAACCTCTTTTGTTCTTCGTTCTTGCTTTGGGCAGAGCTATTTAAGGGTCACTCTCTCTGCGTTGTGTGCAACAAAAGGATACCGATGGAGCGAGGATTTTACCACTATGAGCGTTCAGACAAAGTCTGCACATAGACTTGGATTAACTCTTAAGGCAGTACTACGTGCGCAACTTCCTCGGAGGCCTGTAAGCTTTACTTTAATTTATATTCTTTATTACAGATTTCAAAAGGAGAAAAGAAAATTTTTTTTAACACTTTCCACCGAAAAACTTGCTAGCATCTCACCTTCATCGTAAATCTAGTGTGTCTAATACCTTAATCCGCCAACGCTTTCCCATGCCTACTCTAGTTCTGGTCGGTAATCCAGTCGTACTCATCGGTGGTCGACTTCATCTCCGGTGCCTCACGACTGCGTCAGTTTTGTCCCAGTGCTTCCCGTGCAAGGACCTCGGTGTCGTACTCCAAAGATGGGAGGCACCCGAAGCCTCGCCATCTGTCTCGGACGGTCGAGCTTTCCCTCACGCTTAATATCTGACGTCTATGCCACGACCTCGTCGTCGCCAAGTATCCTTAACCCTTACTCGCACATCAACTCTGTAAACCGAGCCCAGATGCTAAAGCGTGCATGGGAGGTTAGTAGCAACAGAAGTAGAGGTAATCCTCCTATCGTAGCTCTCTATTTTAGCCAGTAATAGTAGCTTTCCATCTACTGTGCACATTGGAATATTTTGATAAGAAGAAGAAAAAATGGATAAAGAAACATAGTAGCATGCATAGCCACGTGAGATGAGAAAAAAAGAACAAAAAAAGGGATTAGAGCTTAGTAATTAGAAAGCATTTTTTATTATAGCATTCATTAAGTAGTTAATGTATATTTCATTCAATATTCAAGTATGCATAGATGGGTGCCTTTTACAATAGTTAATAATGTTCCTTTTGTAAATAACCCCTTCCCTTTAATCAATTACAAACTAAACCATTTCCATCTTCCTTTATTTCTTTAAGTATGACATTTTCAATAACATGCTTTTTCTTTCGTAATATTTGCAAAACTAGTCATATATGTAAATATATATAAGGGTACAACACACTTAGGATATTAATAATTCTATGGTTAATTATATATATATATATTAAAGAAACCCCTTCTCTTTTTAGTAATAAAGGCTCAAAATGCCGAAGCCAGCACACGTATACAAGGCACAAAAAGAAAAAGCCTATACAAGTATACCATCCAAAAGGAAGACGAGGGGGGAAACAGCTCAACCAACAATAGCTAGGGGTTGAGCGAGGACCAGAATATTCTCAGACTGTGGGAGCAACTAGTGCTCCTTTTACGGCATTGGCGGAGGATTTCCCGAATGAGCTGGTCAGCCGAGTATTGGTGACCTTCGTATCTCGCCTTATTGCGGTTCTTACAAATTGCCCACGTGGCGGCCGCTGCGACGATCTGGTGGCCATGGGAGGCTAAACCCCAGGAGGCCACGAGATCGTTGAAGCGTCCGCCCCCCGGCTCAATACTGTAGAGCTGATTCAGGGATCTCCAGATACTGCTAGAGACGCTCCCCTGACAGAAGATGTGGTTAATGGTCTCCATCTGAGGCTCAGGACAGCACAAGCAGGTTGATGCTAAGCTGATGCCAATGGTGTTAAGGATATCGTCAGTAGACAGTTTCTTTCTAATGACTCTCCATATTAGGCAGGACCACTTCTTGGGGATGCATGAATGCTAATAGTGAGCGATGGTATGGTATGGTTGCCTGGTTCCCTGGACGACGATTCTCGTCGACCTCACCGAAAATTCCCCCGAGGCCTCGAGAGACCACTTCAGTGCGTCCGCCTCACCGCTGATACTTAATCCGAGCGAGCGGATGCTATCCGCCGTTTCGTTACCGGACCAAACCCTAATTTTGTCCCAGTTCCAGTCGTCGATAGTGGGGTTCCATAGGTCACTAATCCTGCTATTCTGGGTGTCTCCATGAGATTCGTGATCATGCTATCCCCAACCCATCTCTCTAGGAATAGATCCGAGTCGCCCGTTTCCAATTGGAGTCTCATTGCCGGCTCGGCTAGGTCTCTCCCGATAAGGATACGATGCGAAACCGCTGAGGATCTGCTGTTGGAAATGGCCATTGAAGGGTGGATGTGCTTGAAGTACCTGGCCTTCAAAAACCTGGTCCATAAGTTGTTGCTCGTGCGAACTTTCCACCACAATTTCATCGAGAAGGCTTTAATGATGTTAGTAAGTTTGGTAAATCCCAGCCCCCCTTCTTTAGTCGGATGAGCCATGGATTTCCAGCTAGCCCAGTGATGCTTGTCTAGGCCGTTGCAATGTCCCCAGAAGAAATTGCAAAAGATCTGTTTGATCGAAGAAAGAACCTTCTTGGACGGGGAGCATACGGCCAGAGTATGAATGGGGATAGAGGTGAGCACGTGGTTGATGAGGATCATTTTGCCGCCAGGTGATAGAGTGGCATTATGCCACCCTTCACGTTTCTTCCTGATTCTTGTGATCAAGTTCGCAAATATGCCCACATTGGATCTTCCATATACAAGAGGGCAGCCGAGATAGATGAACGGAGGATGGTCCACAGCAAAGGATATTAAGTTGGCGAGGTTGATAGCTTGCTTTCTCTTTATGTTATGGTGGGTGTAGATGACGCTCTTGGAGGTATTGATCTTTTGGCCTGAGCATCTAGAGTACCTCTGCAGGGTGTTGTGGACTACTTTTACCGCTCCTTCGTCCCCGGAGGAGAAAGTGAGTAAGTCATCAGTGAAAGCCAGATGGGTTATGATGGGGCATCCACTGGATGTGTAAAAGTGCTGGAAGTTCGGGGTGCTGACCATGTTGTTAAGGTTTCTACTCAGGGCATCTGCTGCAATGATGAAGACAGTAGAAGATAGAGGATCGCCCGGCCTAACCCCACGATTAGATTTGAAAAACCCCTTAGCTTGACCATTGATGATCGTAGAGAATCATGAGTTGCTGATAGATCTCCATATGATGTTGGTCCAGGTCTCCGAGAAACCAAAAGCCCTGAATACCCAGATCATGAATTGCCAATCTAGTCTGTCATAAGCTTTCTCCATGTCGATTTTGACCGCTATGTTGCCCCCTCTTACTGGAAATTTTATGCAGGTGATTAACACTTGGGCTAGCATTATATTGTCCTGGATGTTTCTTCCTCGGACAAACCCGCTTTGCTCCTCAGAAATAATCTTGGGGAGGATTCCAGCCATTCTGGTTGCGATGATCTTAGAGATGATCTTGTTGGTGAAGGTGCAAAGACTGATGGGGCGAATGTCTCTGAAGGACTCCGGGTTGTCTTTTTTGCGATAAAGATCAAATTGGCACTCAAAATAGCTTTGGGGTAAATGTCTCCTTCGAAGAAAGCAATAGGCACTTCTGTGATGTCTTGTTTGATAATATCCCAGCACGTGTGAAAGAAAACTCTGAAAAAGCCGTCTGGGCCTAGAGCACTGTGCTCATTCAAAGCCCAAACGACATCTTTCACCTCCTGGGTAGTGGGGATTCGTTCCAATTGGGCGTTATCGTTAGCATTGATGAGGAAGGGGATTTGATCAAGGAAGGAGCTATCTTTGTGAACCGTCTCTTTGGAGAATAGTTTGGAATAGAAATCAGTTGCTACTGCTTGAATGCACTTGTGGTCTGTGAAAATGTTCCCGTTGTCGTCAATGGTATGGTGAATCGATAGCTTCTGTCTACGGCCTTTGACGCAGTTATGAAAATATTTTGAGTTTTTGTCCCCTTCACAGTCCCATTTCAACCTCGCTTTCTGCTTCCAGAATTCTGTCTCAACTTTGAGCCTGAACTTGAGCATAGCCTTGGTGAGGTTCAGGGCTTTCCTGGCCGCTAAGGAGCATATATATATATATATATATATATATATATATATATATATATATATATATATATATATATATATATATTTATGGCGACACAAATTGTTGAAGGTAGTTCTAGATCTAGGCCAAGACAAACTAACGTAGGGAGTTTATTGAAACCAGTGAATTCAGAATATGGTAAAGTAGATCCGGGCTGGGGGACTACACTACTTATGAGATTCACAATAGCTATATTTGCAATTTTCCTATTTATTATTTTAGAAATTTATAATTCTTCTGTTTTACTGGATGGAATTTCAATTAGTTAGGTTCATAAAAACAAGGAAGTCCTTGTCCCCCTTTCTTATGCAGCAGCATATAATCTATCTCGGGCCCTTGATGCCAGTAGCTCAATCACTTTTGCAGTATGAACAATAAAAGAATAAGAATCCATGGCTTTGTTCTTGTTGCAGCGGGTGCTGCAGCTTATGCTCTTTCTTGTCCTCCTGCCTGCTTCCTCGGGGTCGG